>CAUYRT010050382.1:0-19152 GCA_963574885.1 Lepilemur ruficaudatus
GGTGAGTCCTTAAAAAAGAGAATAGTACCAGTCTGAGCAAGAGTGAGACCCCATCTCTACCAAAAATAGAAAAAAATAGCCCGACATGGTGGCGCATGCCTGTAGTCCCAGCTACTCGGGAGGCTGAGGCAGGAGGATCGCTTGAGCCTAGGAGTCTGAGGTTGCTGTGAGCTAGGCTGATGCCATGGCACTCACTCTAGCCTGGGCAACAGAGAGAGACTCTGTCTCAAAAAAAAAAAAAAAAAGAGAATAGTCTGTTGGCTTTGAGGAAGTTTGCTACCATGTTGTGAGAGGGTCTATGGAGGAAGCCACATGGCAAGATTGTTGAGGATGGCCTCTAAGAGCTGAGAGCAGTCCGTGGCAGAGAGGTAGCAAGAAAACAGGAACATCAGTCCTATACCTACAAGGAAGTAAATTCTGCCAACTAGTGAACTTCGAAGAAGACTTCAAGCCTTAGCTGAGATCATGGCTCCAGTCAATGCTTTGATTTCAGCCTAGTGAGACCGTGAGCAGAGACCCAGGTCGGCAGACTGAATGTTTGTGTCCCTCTCCCCACCCAATTCATATATTGACACCCTAATCCCAATGTGATGGTATTAGAAGGTGGGACCTTTGGAGGTAGTTGAGTCAGTAGCGTGGAGCCCTCATCAATGGGATTAGTGCTCTTATAAAAGGAAACCCAGAAAACGCCCTTACCCTCTTTATGCCATGTGGGGATCCAATGAGAAGTTGGTAGTCTGCAACCTGGAAGAGTGCCCTCACCAGAATCTGACTGTGCTAGCACCCTGATCTTTCATTCCCAGCCTCCAGAGCTGTGAGAAATAAATTTCTGTTGGTTAAGCCACCCAGTGTACGGTAATTTGTTATAGCAACCTGAACTGACTGGGATACCCAGCTAACCTGTGCCAGTCTTGACCACAGAAAGAAACTGTGAGATAATAATTGGCTGTTATTTTGACCTGCTGAGTTGGTGGTGATTTGTTAGGCAGCAGTGGAAAGCTAATACAGCCTCAAACTCAGGTCTTTCTTACACTTAGTCCACACACTTAACCACTGCACTCTGCAGCAACATTCAGAAACTGGCTGTTCATGTGCCATAGAAGCCTATAGGCCTTTTATGTTTGGTTTGGAAAGTATTTAACAAACATTTTTAAATTAGCTGCCAATATCTAAATATCAGAGGATTTCACATACAAGTGCAAATTCTGGCTTCCCTTGAAAAATTGGAAGACATGGCATCATTGGCCCATATTGCCACCTGGCAAGAACAGGCTGGAAGTGAAGAGCTCCTGCCTTGTTTAGACAGGGCCTGAGTCCTGAAGTTCAGCACAGGCCAACTCCACCCAGTTGGCTTCATTCATTTAGGTGACCCACATGGCTGCAGTTAGGCAATTGAATATGTGAATCCTGATACACAACTTCAAAGTTTATCACTGATTGCCTCTCTTTTGTTTCTAGTGTAGTCACTTTTGCCATTAGCTCTCTTTTTGAAATGGTGCTACAAGAGTTTGGATCATGAATCCTTTGGAAATAAATGCCCAGATCAGAGTTGGATATTATTTTGTTTTGAGAAGAGAAAATGAACTTTTGTATTATGGATTAAATTAAATTTAGTAGAACCTGGGAAACTCATCTTTTCACTAAATTTCTCATTAGTGTAGAATTTCAACTTGGCAAAACACACACACAGACACACAAATTCTTTTGGCCTTTAAGGACTATAAGGTGAAACCTGCAGCATGTTTTGTTTTGTTTTTCTTTTCTACTGTGGGACATGAAGGGAAAAAACTTGAGGGCCAGTAGAAAGGAAGGCTCCACTGAGGTTGTATGGTACAAAGAATGAATGGTTAAGTTTTTTAAATGGGTACAAATTAACACAAAATATAAAGCATATTTTAGGAAGATGACATAAAAAATGCCAATTGTTTCCTCTCATGTAAAAGAAAAACTTTTTCTTTTGCTCACAATGCTTCTGATACCAAATATGTGGAAGTTTTTCCCACACCAACCAATTCTCCAACTCTCCAGACACTAACTGGGTGTCCTACAATTCAGTTTTGATGCTAACTACCTGGGGTTAGCTCAGATCCCACAGGTTAAGGATTCAGTCCCACAAGATTGCCCTCACTTCAGATGCCAGTCACAAGTTCCAGATTGCCACCTGTACTTTTAACCTATAAATCAGGACTTCCCACAAACCCCTCCTCATGTTTGATAATTTGCTAGAATGGCTCACAAAATTCAGGGAAACATTTACTTACATTTACCAGTTTATTATAAAGGATATTACAAAGGACACAGATGAACAGCCAGATGAACAGGTATACAAAGAGGAGTCCAAAAGGGCCTCAAGTTCGGAAGCTTCTGTCCCCATGGAGTTAGGGTGCACCACCCTCCTGGCACATGGATGTGTTCACGAACTCAGAAGCTCTTTGAATCCCATTGTTTAAAGTTTTTATGGAGGCTTCATTACGTAGGCATGATTGATTAAATCATGGACCATTGGTAATTAAGTCCATCTCCAGGCCTCTCCCCTTCCTGGAGGTTTGGGGTGGAGTTGAAAGTTCCAACCCTCTAATCCCATAGTTGGTTTCTCTGGCAACCAGCCCCCATCCTCTAAGAGTGACCTCATTAGCATAAACTCAGGTATGGTTGAAAGGAGCTTATTATGTGTTGCAAAAGGCATTAAGTCATCTTTCTTCATGGCTGAGTAATATTCCATGGTATACATATACCACATTTTGTTCATTTACTTATAAATTGATGGGCATTTGGATTGATTCCACATCTTTGCAATTGTGAATTGTGCTGCAATAAACATTCGAGTGCAGGTGTCCTTTTGATAAAAAAAAAAGAAAAAAAAAGAAAGGAGCTTATTATGAATAAAAAGGATGCTCCTCTCACCCCCAACCACTCAGAGAATTCCAAGGGTTTTATAAGCTCTGTGCCAGGAACCAGAGATGCGGACCAAATATATACTTTTTATTATATCACAATATCCCTTATAGCAAAGAATCATATCTGTCAGAACATTTACATTTGGTGAAGTATTTATAGAACAGATATAGCACTTATGCCAACACAAATATGCCTAGTCCTTGAAGAAGCCAGTTATTGTGGAGTAAGCATAGATTGAAAGAAACAACTAATTTGTCCTGTGTTTTGGGGGGTTTTGTTTTTCTTTTTTACTGTGGGACATGATGGGGGAAAAAACTTGAGGGCCAATAGAAAGGAAGATCCCACTGAGGCTGTGCAGTACAAAGAATGAATGGCTATTCAGTTTTTTAAATTGGTGCAAATTAACATTAAATATTAAGGTTTTTTGAAGATAGCATAAGTAATGCCAATGGTGGCAACTTAGGCTTTTATTTTTTACTTTTCAAAGATTTCTACTCAAAATTAGTAGAAATAACTTGCGTGAATTCACTTTAACCTATGATCTTTGAAGCTAATGATAAGGAAATCTTTCAGAAAAACAAAAAATGTGAGTGTCTGAAATATTTGTGTGTATATGCACACTCATACCTGACTTAGAATGGCATCCTGTATGTATTCGGTTTTAAAATTTGTTTTGAGTTTTAGAATTTGTAAAAGGTTGAAAACATTTCACTATCCATATAAAATATTCTACTAGGCTAAAAAGAACTTCTACAAATCAATAAGGAAAAGACCAACATCCCAATGGAAAAATGAAAAAAAAAAGATATAAATAGGAAATTCACAAAATAGAAGTTAAAAATGACTGAAAGGAATATGAAAAGATGTTCAACCTCAACACTTGTGAAAGTCAGATCAAAACAATTAAATTTGCAGTAAAACTGCTAATATCAAGTATTGGTAACAGGTAAAGGGACATGGATACTCTCATGCATTGCTGGTGGGTATGTAAATTGGAACCACTCTGAAGGGCAACCTGGTAGGTACTATCAAATTTTGTAAGAATGTATTTATGCATTTCATGTGGAAATAATAATTTTTCAAATAAAGAACCCATTATTCCTGCAAACATCATTTCTGGCCACAGTGATAGGTTTAGGAACATGAACTCAGCCCTGGCCTAAGTCACGTAGCACCTAACAGTCACTTGGCCACAGTGATTGATTCAAGAGTAGGTATATGACATAAACTTGTCCAATCTCAGAACTTTTACAGGGAATGCTGGGTGGGACACAGACTCTGTCTTTTGGCTGTGAAGAAGGAAACATGTACTTTGGGAGCTGCTAACAACTATTTTAGGACCCTTAAGGGACAGTCCTGATAATGGGGCCAACACCAAGGAAGCACTGACTTACCAAGCCTTGTCTGAAGCCAGCCCTGCCTCTGGTCTTATTAGTTACACGAGCCGTTAAAGTTTCTGTTTGAGTTTGAGTTTTTCTGCTACTTGCAATTGAAAGTATTTTTACTGATACAATAATCCTTCACCAATCTCAGTTATCAGGGCCTGTGACAGGTCTTATGGATTGACTCACTCATACCCATTCCAACCCCCTTTTTGTGTGCCTTCCTATATTTTAGAGTCTGGAAGGCTCAAACCTCTGTTAACTCTCACTTCGTTGCAGCTGGGGCTCTGGCTATAACTTAAGTTCTACTAATCAGAAGTAGCTCAAGACAAGAATTTGGATGTGAGTTAAGTGAGGGAGACGCAGAACTCAAGGCCAAACCTTTACTGGTGCTGAGCATAGCAGAGATAGTGCAGTCTGGGAACCAGTTGCTGTGGGGGTGGCCCCCCAGTTTGACAAGCAGCTTTCTGATCATAACAGAAGTAGCAGCTACCTAGGTGGCTCAGTTCTGTGGTGTGAATTGGGAGCATTCCTGGAAGCTCTACCTAGTTCCTCTTTTTTTTTTTTTCACCCTCACCAATATTTCTGTAAGCCACGTAAGTCCCATAAATGTCTTTCTGCTGAAATTAGCTAGAGAAGATTCTGTTCTTTGAAAATAAACATGGATCCCACCAACAGTGTATAAGTGTTTCTTTCACTCTGCATCCATGCCAACATCTATTGTTTTTGGACTTTTTAATAAAAACCACTCTAACTGGGGTAAGGTGATATCTTATTGTGGTTTTAATTTGCATTTCCCTGGTGATTAGTGATGTTGAGCATTTATTCATATGTCTATTGGTCATTTGTCTATCTTCTTTTGAAAAGCTCCTGTTCATGTCTTTTGCCCGCTTTTTAATGGGGTTGTTTGTTTTTCCCTTGCTGATTTGTTTGAGTTCTTTGAAGATCCTGTTTATTAGGCCTTTGTCAGATATATAGCTTGCAAATATTTTCTGCCATTCTGTAGGTTATCTATTTTCTTTGTTGATTATTTCCTTAGCTATGCAGAAGCCTTTTAATTTAATCAAGTTCAGCAACCCCACTACTGGGTATTTATCCAAAGAAAAGAAGTCATTTTATCAAAAAAGACACCTGCACTTGAATGTTTATTGCAGCACAATTGACAATTGCAAAGATGTGTAATTAACCCAAGTGTCCTTCAATTCATGAGTGAATTAACAAAATGTGCTATATGTATACTGTGGAGTACTACCCAGCCATGAAGAAGGATGAATTAAGGCCTCTCTCAACAATTTGGATGGAAATGGAGACCATTATCCTCAGTGAAGTGTCTAAAGAATGGAAAAACAAGCACCACATGTACTGACTACTAAATTGGAACTAACCTATGAACACACATGTGCTGAGAGGGGAGTAAAACTCAGTGGAAATTAAGCAGGAGGGAGGGGCAAGAGGGAATGGGCAAAAACCTACCTAATGGGTACAATGAACACTATCTTGGTGATTTAAACACTTATAACCCTGACTCAAGCATAACAAAATTGATACATGTAACCAAAAACATTTGTATCTCCATAATATATTAAAATAATAAAAAAATGGATCATATGGAAAATAAATTTAGATCATATAGGACCCTTCAAGCCTTTGACATTATACTCAGGGTTGTGAGGGCTAGATTATGTAGCAGAAATAAGCCAAAAAGCTAAAAAAAAAAAAGTGTGCCTATTTCTAGATATTTGCAGTTCTCTCTACCTCCACCACCTAAAACTAGGATTTTTTATATTCATCTAGACAAGTCCTAAGCTGGTCTGGTGACTGAGGAATAGCCTCTGTACAATTCTAATGTCACCCTCTTTTTGCTTGTACTTTTCCTTCAACCTCCACCCTCAGTGGTATAACAGGCTTCTTGGTTGAGGGGCATCTATTATTATTACTAGCAAAGAGAATTATGGAGGTTGGAGGACCCAGTAAGATGCCTCTGGAATCTGAATGTTCCCAAGCGTTGACTAGACTCTCAAATTTCAGCTCTGCTTGGCTGGAAAACATGATGCCAAACAGTAATTTCCAAGAATCATCAATGCAAAAGGCTTAGTACATGACTAGCTTAGACCAATTTTCCTTGCCAGAAATTCAGCGTTTGATTATGTTTTCAATTTAGATTTTGCTTTTTTGTACTCTAGGCACAAGTCAAGGCATGCAGTGGAAAGTCAATAAATATGTCCTAAAGAAACGAATTTTGTACCAGCTCTACATTCTAGGCTGATGGGGCTGCTCAGAAAACAAATGGTGTCAGTTGGACAGAGCCAACCCCAGGATTTAGCCAACATAGCCAGGCTTAAAATGCAGTTGCAAGAAGGAGGCCATAAGGAAGGGATGACTGTGATAGATAGCCCCTAAAAAAGCCCAACATTCATTCAACAGATGTTTACCAAGTGCCATCCACAAAGTGCTGATGATGCAAAAATCAACAAGGAATAATTCTCACGAGGAGTTCAGTCTGATGTTGGGAGATACACAGTGAAAACATAATTCCAGTTCATTGTGTCCAGCACTAGGACTCACAAAATGCAGTGACAAGGAACCACTAACTTTACCTGCAAGGGTCATAAAAAGCAAGAGGATACATGGGGTTGGGGCCAGAAGACCTGCCAATGTTTCATCTGGTAATGCAATGTCATTTAGCCTGATTTGCCTAAATAGACAGGTGCCTAGGGCATTAGCAATGCAGGCATCACAAAAAGGGAAATCAATTTTACATTAAATGTAAAACATGGGAAAACCAGAAATTGGTTAAATTTTGTTCCATTTATTTTATGGTTTAGTATCATTTTATTTTGAATTACATGTGGGGTGGGAAGTGGGAGGCATAACTTTTTCTAACATACATATATTCTGAAAAATAATACACATACACAAAATTGCATAACACATAAATGTACAGCTAAATGTCATTATAAAGTAAACACCATGTGACCACCACTTAGGCAGAAACAGAACACTCCCTGCAGCATCCCAGGAGCACCCACCTAGGATGGCCAGCTGTCTTGGTTTGCCTTGGACTGTTCCACTTTTAGCACAAAAAGTCCCAAATCCCAGGAAACCTGTCCCTGAGATGTGAAAAGTCTCAGTTTTCTGTGATGGGTATAGAAGACTGCCGGAAAAGTACAAAACCCATATGGTGACACCCGCCCCATAAGAAGTGAAAACAACACGTTTATAGTTGCCATGTCTTCCCCTCCACCCCCGACTGCTGATATTGGCAACCATGATTTCTGGTTCACAATAATGGATCATCCATTGTTGCATCACTCTGACTGATGCCACTTTAGTGTCCAACTTAAGTCCATTGGAATTGTGAGCATTAACAGCCCATTTTGACTTTGCCTATAGATCAACTGTTGTGATTTGTATCAAGATAGTGCTAGTTTAAACTTTAACATTGTGAATATTGTGACCATGTGCGTTAGTTTGCTAGGGCTGCCATGACGGAATACCACAGACTGGGTGGCTTTAGTAGCAGAAGTTATTTTCTCACATTTCTGGAGGCCATCAGTCCAAGATCAAGGCATTGACAGGTTTGGTTTCTTCTCAGGCCTCTTTTCTTGGCTTGCAGAGGGTTGGTTGCCTTGTCTCTGTTTCGTTCCTCTGTGCTTGTGCACACCCAATGTCTCTGTGTGTGTCCAAATTTCCTCTTCTTATAAGGACACTGGATGCATTGAATTAAGGCCCACCCTAATGGCCTCATTTTAACTTAATTGCCTCTTTAAGGGCCCTAGTTCCTAATTCAGTCACATTCTGAGGTACTGCAGGTTAGGGCTTCAACATATGAGTTTCGGGGGAACAGAGTTCAGCCCATAACATCATGCTTTGTAAGAATGCAGATAATGAAAATGAGAACCGTTACATACCAATGCCATAATCACTGAAAATGAAATCTAATCTACTATGTTATTTTAATGACAGATGAACACAGACAACTGGATTAGGGAGGTAAATACACAATATAGAGAAAAGAATTGGGGATTAGACAGGTGGAGAAAGGGATGTGAAAGCACATATGGAGAAGGAATCTAACAAGTCTGGGATGAGACTCACAAGTGTTTCTGTATCAATCAAAAAAATCTCAAAGATGCCAGTGCTCAGTTGAAAATAGCGGCCACTGAATTAATTAGCTTGGGCATACCACACAAACGAACATGCAACATTGTGTTGTTCCCTTGATGACTCTATGGAATTGATTAAAGTTATAGTTTCTGATTCAGAGGTTGCCACTAAAATGTCCTATTATCTTGATACCAGATATGTTGGTCCCTGACAGCATAGAGCTGATTTTGTCAGATCTTACCAACAATCATTCTTTCTACAGTGCATCAAGGGATTTGACACACTGCAGCAAAACAAGACACAAACAAACAAAAAAACTGCACTTTCCCCCTATTAGGTACTTTGATTTAAAAAAATGAAGTTTCATATTGTCTTCCTGATTTCTATAAAGATATTAATGAAACTGCAGAAAACATGAAACAATACAAGTTATACTTTGCTCGTCTATCTGCATGTTTAGCAGACAGTACAAATGTAAATTTTATAAAATTCCATTCAGTCTATAAACTTTTCATTAAAGAAAATGAAAAGATCTTACCTGTTAAATGTCATGCACACCTTGTACACAATCCCGGTTAAAAATCAGGTATGTTAAAAAAAAATCAGGTATGTTTTGCTTACCTGTAAAATTAAAGCTTTCATAATGAAAGTTTTGGGTGACTTTTCAATTTCTTCAAAACATATAGAGGTACGTAATAAGAATTTTACTTTATAGAAATGGAAGGAGACCATTAGCCACCTTAGACATGTGCCTACAAGAGGTCTATCATTGTCACCAGCCACAGAAAAAAATGTTAAAATGTGAGCCTGCCATAAAATCATTTGAAGGTGTGGAATGAGAATAATGTCCTTTTCTAATTTGGAAATATATTGAGAATGAGAATGGAGAAAAGGATTACAATAAAACAGAAATTTATCAGCTGCTCCTTTAAAACTGTTTGAAGACCTTTGGAGAAGTCATAGAGAGCCCAGAAAAGGATGGCCTGACTACACCCGAGCTATTCCATGTTATATGTGGTCACAACAAAAAAACCATATGGCAAAAAAAAAAAAAATGACTTATTTTTGGAAATAGGACTGCTTCAGTACTAAAAAAAATTACCAGGAAAAGGCAGTAACATTAAACAGAACTTTCTCAATTTCTTTAATAAAACTGTAACTTATTTGGAATATAATTTCAGTTTCACAAGTTCAAATTACCTCTGTGCTTTAGAACCATTTTCCCTGAGAGAGATTTAACTTGTGATAACATCTAATTTGCTCCAGAGTATTTAGAAAGTGATAGCATGTTAAGACATGGATAGCCTATATGATGAATTTATAGATGCAACAGGCCTGATTGACAAACAGCTGGTCTACCAAAACAATCCCATAGACACAAAGTGGCTAGACATTTCTATAAGTCTAACATCTTGCTCTTGCTAGTAAGTGAAATCCTAAGTGCTCAATGCTCAAACTTTTTGTGTTGAGAGGCTATGCAGCTTGGTGTCATCACAGTAGACTGACACCAAAAATCAGTGTAATATGGGCTTGGTAAGAGCAGAACTGCAGGTCCAAGTGAATTTTGATTTGTATAAAGTTTTACCACTATATACAAAAAAAATTGTTTTACGGATGTCCTAACATCTCCAAGCAGTTCGAGTATTAACAGAAAAAAACAGAAAGAATAAAAAATCATACTGTATCATGAGACCAAAAGAAATATGTCACTGCTATTTTTTAAATCTGTTCAATTAGTTCTATCATATTTATGTTCTTCTTTTTTAAAAGTCTTATATTTATGTACTTGAAGAACACAGAATAATATATCCTACAAAATTTAAATATCTAGTAAGGAGTTAAAATAAGAGTTAAAATATATTGCTGTATCAGAGGGACAGAAAGAAATATTATAAAACCATTGTTATATTTTTGTCTCACATATTATTTGTTTAATTAGCCTTGCTATTATTAATCACTACTAATTGCCACTGTTAACTACTCCTACTATTGTTTCATTTAAATATTAGCATTGATATACAGAAAAGTAAATAATAAAATTTATTATAAATAATAAATTTAAATATAATTTTAACAAACTTTAAAAATATTTTTATGTTAGGGTAATAACACATGTGTAATCATTTATTATATATTATATTATTTTGGTTTTCTTTTGTCTGGTATGACTGGGTTTGCTATGTAAAAAGTTGGCCTTCCTAGCCACCGCCACAATGACCACTACCCCACACTATAATCTTAATATGTAGTCTTGATTTGTACGTCTTGATATGTAGGCTTTGACCTAGGTAGTGTTGTGAGGGTGGATGGTAAAGTATACATTGAAATTTATCTGGCTGGTAATTTCAGGAGGCAAATTTATTCCTCTCTCTAGGGAGAGTCCTGGTTATGAGGGGAAAACCAGGAACTGGGAGTCACTATTTGTAGCCTTGGGTTCTGCTACTATCCATCTGAGCTAAGTCTCTGAACTTTTGTGGACTCCATTTCTACATTAGTCAAAGGCAGATCCCTGCTTCCCTGTGAGAGTGGCAAGGGCTCAGAAACGTTGGAGAATATGGGGATGGGGCCACTCTCCCTCGCTCTTGACCTCTTCCTCCTCAAATAATAGTTCTTCTTATTCCGGGATCACTATATTTTTATCTGGCAAGTCTAGACCAGGGTAAGAGATTTTTACCCTCCAGAAATCAAAGTTCTCATTGTGCCAAGTGTTTGTGTAGGTTTGCCAGCAGGGGGTGGGAGGGACAAAGTGGCTGCAGTTGGTGATTAATGACGATGTAGTTTCTCCCTGCCAAGAGAACTCAGGCTAGCTAACAGGAGAGTAGCTTCGTGTCCCAGGTTATGCCTACAGAAGGGAAATATAATACATTCCAACACCAGAGGAAACCCACAACCCTTTAGAACCAGGAGCCAAAACATGGCTGTGAGTCCAGCCAGTAAGCCCCTCCCTGCTGGCAGTCCTTCCTTCTAACCTGTTGTACTTTGCCTCCACGGAAAGGGGAAAATGGATACTTTTGATGTCCCTCTGCCCAGGAACTGCTTGTTCCTCAGTTCTCTGTGGCATACTGTGAAGTGGATAGGGCACTTGCAGGGGACACAAGGAGACAGCTTTTTACTCACTCACTCCCCACGTTACCACCACCCTAACCTCTTCCCTTGACTTGCTAAGACATGTATCCGCAAAGCGGGGCTGATGGTACGCACCTCACCGTGTTGTCCAGAGGCTGCTCTGCAAGTGTGTGTGAAGTGCCCACACACTGAAGCCCAATGCCTGTTGGCTGTGTGGGAATCAACAGTTGCCAGGCCCAGGTCCTTGAATGCCAAGACCTTTGCCCTCTTCTCCATCCACAGTGAAAATAACAGTTAACAGTTACCACTTCACATATATTGACACATTTTAACCCTCTCAACAACCTTATGAGTTAGGAAGTATTGCTCTCATAATGTGGAACTTGAGACACAGAGAAATGAAGTAACCTTCCTACAGTCACACAGCTAGTAAGCGATGGAGTCACTATTTGAACCCAGGTGGTCTGGCTGCAGTGTCTGTTCTCTGGGAGGATGCCAGGCTGAACATACCCACAGTTCTTGCCCATTTGCGCAGAGTCACTCACAGGATGCGGCAGTATGTGATGCCCCCACCTCAGCACAGGAGCGTACAAACTGCCCCGAGGCCCCACTTTGCCGCGCTGGTCCTTTCTGGGCCAAACGAACAAGCTTAGCCCCACTCCCACCACCATCCATCCACCAGGCCAGTTAAAGCAATTTTGGGCCTCCGGCCTGACCAAATTCTCATTTGGATCATAAGGAGGAGAACTCAGAAACCCAGGTCTGGATAAAAGTGTGGAGGAAGTAAAGTTATTATGGCTAGGACTAATGAGTCCCCAAGAATGAGGAGATTAACGCCTACTAGAGCCAGACCTTCCCTGGGGTACCAGGGATCCACCCTTCAGGGTTCCAGTGTCCCTTACCTGGGAAAGGGACACTGCAAAATAGGCAAAGATGTCAGTGTCGGAGGCGACCTGCAGCGCCCAAATGGCTTTGGTTGAAGTGGTGAACCCTAGGGAGTTGCACAACTTGGCCCTCTCTCCCCCAACACGCCCCCAAGGTGCCTCTCCCTGGCCCTTGGCAGTGTTCAGCCTGCAAGTGGATGAGTCTTTGCTGTGGGACAGGTAAGACTGTTGGTGGCCTGGCCAAAGCTGAGGGTAGGGGTGGAAGGTTGGAGACTGAATGGGGCCTGAGTGGCTGCCCAGCAACCATCATACTGAACACTAGCCCGGCAGAGTGTTTCCCCTCCCCCTTCAGCCTACATACTCTTCCACCCACACAGAAGTTGGCAGTGAAAATTATTCTAGGAGGAGATAAATCTTGGGGTTGCAGGATTGGCATGATTGTTTCAAGATGAGGAGCTGAGTCTACCAAGCACAGAGTGAGGCTTTCCTCAGAAAGAGCGCCATATAATAAAGTCCATACACTGTTGAATAATTTTTAACAACTACTTGGAGTGGCATGCCAGACAGCTAGCTGGATATAACCTCCCTTTGTCCTGATATAACATCCCCTTGTCCCTCCATGGGCTGCCAGACTTTCTGAAAATCCAGAAGACAGGCTGGGTCCCTTCTCCACATCTCCAGCTCTTTGTGTTTGAGGCTGTTTCCTGCCTTATTACACATTGTTATCTTGACAGCAAGGTATGCTTTGTAAGCTTTCCTACTAGACATGAATCTCAGCTGAGGGGTGGGGAAAAGAATAAGGGACCTGTATCTAGCGTATATAAGGAACTCTTACAACTCAATAATAAAAAGAAAAATAACCCAATTCAAACACAGGCGAAATATTTGAATATGCAATTCTCCAAATGAGATATATGAATGGTGAATAAGCACATGAAAAGATACTCAGACATCATTAGTCATCGAGGAAATGCTGCAAATCCAAATCATGATGAGATGCCACTGCATACCTACTAGGATGGCTAGAATCAAAAAGTCAGACAACAAGTATTGATGACGATGTGGAGAAACGGTAACACTCAGCCATCCACTGCTGGTAGGAACATGAAATGGTCCAGCCTCTTTAGAAAACAGTCTGGTTAATAGTCATGATTAAATGTAGAGTTACCATATGACTCAACAATTCCACTCCTAAGTATATACCCAAGAGAAATGAAAACATATGCCATACAGAAACTTGTTCATGAATATTTACAGCAGCATTAGTCACAGTAGCTAAAAGCTGGAAACAACCCAAATGTCCATCAGTGGATGAATGGATAAACAAAATGTGGTATATCTATACAATGGAATAACATTCAGCTATAAAAAGGGATGAAGTCCTGATACATGCTATAACATGGATGAACCTTGAAAACGTCGTGCTAAGGGAAGGAAGCCAGTCACAAAAGACTACATACTATATGGTTACATTCATGGGAAAGTTCAGAATAGGAAAATCTATATTTAGAGAAAATAGATTAGTGGTTACTTATGGCTTAGGGAAAGGGATGGGGAGATAGGGGAATGATTGCTAAATGGTTTCTTTTGGGGGTGATGAAAATGTTCTGAAATTGATTGTGGTGATGGTTACACACATCTGAGAATGTACTAAAAACCACCGAACTGTACACTTTAAATGGGCAAATTGTATGCTATGTAAATTATATCTCAATAAAGCTGTTCTTTTTTAAAAATCAGGTATAAAAGAAATGAGAAATACTTAATTTGATCCAAATAGAAATGAGCAATAGAAGGTCTTTCTTTACCTCCTATACACCGCCTCACACACACCCCACTCTTCCCATTCACCCATGACACCTAGAATAGGTCCAAGCATATATAGTAGGTGCTCCACAATACAATTTAGGATTACTATGAAACTAGCAACCTGCGTGGTAGCCTTCACAATCCCCCAAAATGTGATCAAAGGAGCTACTTTTGAGTAACAGCCTGCCTTGGGTACCACAGGCATAGACTGGCAGTTTATTAGATGATGGTGTGTCAGAGAGAAACCGACCAGACACTGATATGTCCAAGGAAATATTTCTATTCCTTCCTCCACATAATTGGTTGAATTGTTTTTGTCCGCCAATATTCTCCTCATTTACTCTATGATTAATTAAAATCTTCTGTTCCTTTAACACCCAACTGAAATCTGAGGCTCTAAGGCCTCCTGGGCCTACCCCAATCTTTCCTCTGAACTCTCTCTAACAGTAGTTGGTACCTTTATTAGGCCCCTAGAATGTGCTACCTTGTGCATTTCTTTCTCTCCTCAATTAGATCATAAGGACCTCAAGGGCAAGCACTGCTCTTGCATCCCTCACAATACTGAGTCCACCTTCCTCTGCCCCTGTGGGAGGTGAGGGAACAATTAGTGTTCAAGACAAAACAGAAAGTCCACTCTTCCCTTGATTCATCAAGTACTTACTGAGCCTGTGCTTGGGGCGGTGGGGATCTGGAGGATGAAAGAGTTGAATCGTTGTCCTCAGGAAGCCCACAATTTTGGATCAAAGCTTTACATCACAAATTCATAATCACATTTACCTCTGGTGGGGGTAGGAAAAATGGGACAGGGAAAGGAAAAAGGCAGCTTTGTTCTTTTATACATAATTTAATTATCTGGAGAAAAAGAAAAAATAAGTCTGCAGAGGGCACAAAACTGAGGCAAATGCAGGGAGCAGGGGCAATTCTGATGAAGAGAGAGAGAGACAGAGAGGAATTTGGAGCTTGGGGACGCCAGAGCACAGGGCTTGGGAGAAGCAGTAAGGGAGAGATGGGGAAGTATGACCCTTCCCCCAGTATCTCCATCTTCAGTAGATTCTATTCCCCACGTGCAATTTTTTTTAAAAATAAAAGCTTTGATGTCATTGGATTGTGATAACTGCTAGGAAGAAAACAGAGAAAGTACCATGGTACCAGGTAGGGTACCAGGATAGACTTGGCATACAGAGAAGGCCTCTTTGAGGAGGGAATATTTAAGGCGAGACCTAAAAACTAAGTTACTAGCAGTACAAAGATGAGGGGTGGGGTGGGAGTTAAGGAGAGCGTTCTAGGTGAAGGGAGTGATGAAATAGAGAAAGACTTTTTTTAAAAAAAGACGAGAGCAGGAGTAAAAATAGGCAGTAGCAGATATTATGTCCACTGAGACTCAGGTTAAATGACTTGCTCAAGATGACACAGCTAGTCAATGCCAAATGAGAGAATTACTGAGCTCTACCCTGAGAGATGAAATTGAACAGAAGACTGCTAGAGCTTCAAGGTAGCATCTAGCAAGAGACCTGGGGATAAAGCAACAGGGACAGGGACTAGAAAACTTTCCTTTTTTTTATTAATACATGTGTCTATTTATTTACTTATTTGTATAAATTTAAGTTGTACAACATGATGTTGAGAACTTTCTAACAATCTGGAAATTTTGTCAGTATTCCAGTGTTAGCGATTTTTTTAAATCCTCTCTGTTTCCCTGAAGGGGCTAACAGCAAAATACTTGAATGAAAACCACCACAAAAAGTACCAGATTAGTAAGAATTTCCCATGTGCCAGGCCATGGCTGCTTGTGCGTAGGGGCAGCAAAGAAGGGGGACCTGTAGGCCTGGATCCCACACCTCAGTGTTGGGCAAGCTGAAGCCAAGGCCAAGAGTGAGGGCTGACAGCCCTTGAAGGAGAGAAAGGCAGGCTAAATGCCTGGGTTTGGGGAAAAGTCCGAAACAGGAGGGGCTACATGGTTGGAGACATGGTGGGGAATTGAAGGGATGGAGGGAGCTTAACAGCATCATCTCAGAAGGCCACTTGGGTCCCCTAAAAAATGGTTCAGACAGAGCTGTGATCTTACGCAAGGTCACATAGCTAGTGAGTAGCAAAACCAAAATCAGGAGTGGAACGCACGTCTGATAGATTCCACAGCCTTTCTATTAAGTCACCTAAGATGATTTCCCCCCAACTCCTGTTCAATGTTGCTGTTACATTGGTTTTAGAATGATTTTTTGAAAGTGTCAACGTATGGGAGAGACAATGTGTGTGTGTGTTGAGGAGAGATCTGATTATCATGATTTTGCTTCTGCTCTTGCATTTGCATATTTCCCCTGTGTTTACCTATGGCTTGGTGGGATTATTAGATGAATGTATTTCTTGTAGGTAAGGCAACCTCATTCCAGAGGATACAGGGAATCCCTAAACTTGAAGAGAGAGGCCTGAGGAGTATTGAGAATCCCCTTCTGGCCAGATCCTTCAGATTCTTGGGACAACTGAGCAGGGGTAGGGAGGAAGCATCCAAAGGTGTCCACAGGCAGTGCAGGCTGAACCTCTGTGATTGAGCTTTTATGGGAACAGAAACCTGGAAGGAAGGTCAGATTGTGACAGAGGGAGAGACACCTTTCTGCCAGTGTGAGAGACAGACCAGGAAGTGGGCTGTTGAAAGACCAAGGACAAGATAAGAGGTCTAGGTAACTTGCCATTTTTCCCATGTTATCCTTTCACTGTGTGAATTTTTTCAATGAAAAGTGCTATCAACTCACAATTCCTCAAACATAGCCCAGGTGGTAAGAGCATGGGCTCTGAAGTCTCTAGTAACCTTGGCAAATCACTTGAGCTCTTTGAGTCTGGGTTTCCCCGTCTGCAAATCAAGGATATCAATGATAGTACCCACTCCACAGGATCGCTGATGAGATTGAGTGGTACGGAAAGCCATGACAACAGCCTGGCATGCAGTAGGCCACCAGAGCAGAATATCTATTCTTATTTTTTCCCATTGAATGTAAATATAAATGACTGTTGGATTATCCAGTTTCAACAGACTGTAGCAAAGCGCCAAAGACTGTATACTTCTTTGAGGCCAGATTATAGAATCACTGGGCTGGAAGGAATGTTACAAATCTGTTGCTCTCTCTTAATTTGACACATGAGGAACCTAAGACTCGAGGGAGACAAGTGCAATTGAGGAACAGGGAAAAGCGTGCACAAAACCAAAAGTTGTGAAAGGGATTGAGAAGGGGTTCTGAGTGTCTGCAATGCCAGATAAGTGAGTGTGTGTATGCATGTGTTGGAGGAGTGGGGAGAAAGGAGGCAGAGTGGAGAACAGATAAGGCTATTAAAGGAGCAAAAAGACCAGAATATAATGTGCATTAGTGTCAAAGTCAGGAGTTTGAACTTCACCTAGACAAACACAGTCTATTAAGATTATAATGTGAACCACACATGCAATTTTAAATATTCTAGTAGCCACATAAAAAAGGAAAAAAGAGGTAAAATTAACTTTAATATTATAATTTATTTACCCCAACATATCAAAAATATTATCATTTCAACATGTAATCAATATAAACAATTATTGATGACATTTTACATTCTTTTGGAATCCTAAGCCACTGAAATCTGGTGTGTATTTTACAATGACATCACCTCTTAATTTGAACTAGCCACATTTCAAATGCTCAAGAGCCACATGTGACTAGGGGCTAGTGAATTTGTCAGTGCGGACCTAGGCAATGGGGAGCCATTGAAGGGTTTTAAGCTGGGGAGTGCCATGATCTGATGTGTGCTTCAGAATTAACAACTCCGATGGTGATGGAAGGGTGTATTGGAACAGGAGCTAGCCACTCAGGATTGTTACATGTGGTTGTTCAGGTTGTGTGTGGTACAAAGGGCACGAATGGGGGCTAAAATCTAGCCCACATTCCATGTATCAAGCTAAGCCCCCTAGCACAACACTGCCAGCTCAGAGGAGAGTGAGCCTTTCCTTAATTAATCAGCCCAGTGGTAGTGCCTTTCTTTCTAATTTTCACAAAGATGCTATATGCGCTACCAGTAGCCCTGGGGAACACCAGACCAGTGTAACTGGTACGAACCTCAGTCCACACTTGGATAAGAAACATCACGTCTCTTTATAAATCATAGTAAATTCCAGTCTGAGCTCCCAGTCCCCTCAGTCTGGAGGGATTCTCAACCTCAGTTATTCTTGGAACCCCTCACTCAGAGTTGTGCCCAAGTTCTGGGATTTTATATGTACCAGGGCATGGGAGTATGGCCCTCTGGTCATCAAGTCATCTGCTCACATTGGCTAATGCTGAGATTAGCACCGGCCCCCGTGCGGGCCCCTTCAAGTCTGGCAGCACTCTGATGATTCTGTAAAACATCTTTGCTTATTGATCCAACTTTCTAGATTCCCCACCTCACCATTTCTCTCTAGGGTCTTACTGCCATCCCTGCACACTGCCCAGAAACCAGGCCAGGCTCTGATGTTCTGGAATTTTCTCTTCTCCCCTTAGATAAGAGATTGAAATCTCTATTTCAATCTGGGAAAATCCTTTTCCCTTCATGTTTCTGCCAAGATGGTTTTTTTTTTCCTTTACTGGCAAATTATCCCCCCTCTGATGCTCAAGGGTGTTGTGAACCAAAGTCAGGAAGTGCCATGGGAAATGTCAGTTTTCTGCCCTGCTACAAACCTCCTGGTAGCCAAGAGGGTCAGAACCAGCTACTTGCTTGATGGAAGAAAAGAAAAGGAGGAATGGGCCGGGCACGGTGGCTCACGCCTGTAATTCCAGCACTCTGGGAGGCCGAGGCGGGCGGATCGCTCAAGGTCAGGAGTTCGAAACCAGCCTGAGCAAGAGCGAGACCCCGTCTCTACTAAAAATAGAAAGAAAGAAATTAATTGGCCAACTAAAGATATATATAGAAAAAATTAGCCGGGCATGGTGGCGCATGCCTGTAGTCCCAGCTACTTGGGAGGCTGAGGCAGAAGGATCGCTTGAGCCCAGGAGTTTGAGGTTGCTGTGAGC
>CAUYRT010050383.1:0-50222 GCA_963574885.1 Lepilemur ruficaudatus
CCGAGGCGGGCGGATCGCTCAAGGTCAGGAGTTCGAAACCAGCCTGAGCAAGAGTGAGACCTCGTCTCTACTAAAAATAGAAAGAAATGAATTGGACAACTAAAAATATATAGAAAAAATTAGCCGGGCATGGTGGCACATGCCTGTAGTCCCAGCTTACTCGGGAGGCTGAGGCAGAAGGATCGCTTGAGCCCAGGAGTGCGAGATTGCTGTGAGCTAGGCTGACGCCATGGCACTCACTGTAGCCCGGGCAACAGAGCAAGACTCTGTCTCAAACAAAAAAAAAAAAAAAAAAAGTATACTTGTTGAGGATAAAGCAAATTTTAAATAAACTACCTAAATAAAGAATACACAAACAGAACAGAAATTGCGTTTAAAGGCCTATTATGTTACCTAAGTATTAGCATATAGCAGAGACCTTAGATTTAGACCAGGCAACAGAGCCTTCTAGTTCCATATTTAAAATATTGATAATTTAACTCTCTTCCTGGATAAATGTTTCTACATCACCTTGACTTACCTTGAAAAGAAGTAAAATTTCCTTTTATAAACCAACTTTACTACCTTTAAAGATGTTGGAGTTTTTTTTTTTTTAATCATATTTTATTGCCAGGGATCAGGAAGAGAAAAATATCTACAGTGCTTTTTAAGAAAAATTAAAGATCAAGACAAGATAGAAACTTACAGGCAAATTGCTACTCTATATACCAAAACCCCTGTATTCCTACCTCTTGAGTCTTAAGAATAAGATATAAGCTTTGTATGCAAATTTAAAACTATGGGATTTCCAGTTCCTTACAAATGAACCATATATATCTCTCTCTAAAAATAAATTCTCACAGTTCACCCTAAGTACTTTTTACTGTTGTAAATTTTTGTGGACATGAACTCAGTTAACTTTAAACTGCAGTACATCAAAGCCACTATCTTATTTTAAAATTGCTAATACCTAAAAACAGTCCGTTATTTTTGGTCATATCTTTTTTTGCTTTATTATCTTTTAATGAGCTTTTATGATTTAAATAAGAAAAAACATGTTTTTCTCCTCTGTTTACATGTCCCAAAGTTTCTACTCCTTTGACATCTCTATCCCTTCTTGTATTAACTGAAAAAGAAAACCCATATTAAAAAAGAATACTCTAGTTTATTTGATTGATGTGGCAAAAGGCAATATGTAATTAATAGCATATTAATTATTTAAAGCAAATGAAATCTGTGACCCATCCTGTTAGGTAAATAAAGGATTTATTAATATTTATTAGTTCATCTCTATATTATCTTTACATGTCGATGTTATTGTCAAACCAGAAAAAAAACGGACTTGCTTGCTGTAGGACAACTTTCCTGGGACTAATATGTAATGGTGATATTTCATCCTGTTTGGTTCCCCATTACATTCCCATTTAGTTGTAATATTGCCCTTTCCTGTGAGCTTATCTGTTCCCAAGGCCAATACTCATAAACTGTTTACATGTCTTCCAGTGACCAAGATGAATAGCTATGGGAAAGATATTAACTTAAAACAGAAATTGAAAGATATCTATATATTACTGACAATACTGGAAAGGATATCTGATATCTACCCTGAGGAAAAGCTTTTATAATCTCTATAGAGGGGCATTAAAGCAAAAGAAAACAGTCTCTTCCCGGAAGTTTATAGTTCAGATGGTGGATCAAACGTATGTACCTGAAATAACTGGTATTCATTTCCTCCCCTGTGTGAAACATGGGTTAATCTATCAAAAAACATGAATAGAGATTGCTAAAGTCATACTGAATAACGGAATATTCCAGGTGATAAGGATGTAATCAAGTACAGTTCTCTAAATGTGGACATAGTGGCAGAAAAAACAAGTGAAATGGCATTACTGTTATGAGTGAGAAAAGCAAAGCATATAGCAAACTGGTCTGTTAGAAGTTCATGTGTCACCTTTGGGTACAATGAATGATAATGCAATAATTTGAGGGGTCGATTGATGGAGAGGAGATGACTAAGAGGTAAGAGTTGATGATGACTTTGAATGCCTTGGTGTTTTTCCTACTATCTTATTCCCTACTTATATATATGCATGTTCACTAAAGGCCTTCATGGTGAATGGTTTTATAATGAATGTATCAACTTATTGCAGGTTTATGTTTACTGCCAAGTGAAGTACAAAAATTAAACTGGACAACTTTATTCCAAAAACACTTTCAACTAGGAAAAAATGCACCAAACTGTTAATAGTGATTATCTGTAGCATGTACAATGAATGACTTTTTTCCTGGAGTTTAAATTATTGTCTATAATGAATTTCCTTATATAATGAAAAAGATAGATTTTTATTGTTTAAAAAAACCCATCTTCTAAATATCCAGGTAATGTGATGCAGTAGATTTTTGACTTGAATTATCTAATTAATTGAACTTATAAACTTGAACTTCTCATAAATGTTAGAAGTTGTTTAAATGTATGCTAAATTATATAAACTACATTGCAAGCTCTGAGAGAATACACTGGGTAATCTTGGTTAAGTCTGTGGCCCTTTTTAGGCTACAGTTTTCTCTTTTGTAAAATGAGGGAATGGACTAGTTTAACCTTTAATGCTATTAAATAGATCCAAATAATGCAATTAAATAGAAATGACCATTGAGAACTATTTTCACTATTGGCTTTTTGACTCTTAAAATTATATTTATTTTTCATCAAAGAACTTTTCACAGTAACTTCCCTTTCTCTAAACTTAAGTTCAGCAGGTAGTCAATTTACCAATATTCTTCACTTCAGAAAACTGTTTCGTACAATCTTAGAATCATTAGGACAGGACCTGGCATGTTTTATCCATCAGGTAGCTCACAGAATAAGAGTGTTATATGTAATGGGGCCACAAATCTTAAATGTTTAGCTCCCTTGGGTGGGGCATTAGGAGGAAGAAGAGATGGGATATGCCAGTAAATAGAACCATTTCTCATTAGTGTTAGAGTATGGGTGTTCGTTTAGAACATTTATTAGAGCCATTAATATGGAATAATAAAATTTTACAGAAGAGTAGCAATGATCTGAGTAAAGAAATTAGCATGTTCTTTTCATTATATTAATAATTAGGAAAATAAAAAATGGGACTAGACTTCTAGAGCTCTTTCCAGCTCTGAGAGCCTTTGCTTAAGAATTACAACACAAAGTAGTCACTATAATGCTTTATAAATGAGGGTATTCATCTAGAGTACCTAACTTTTTAATTTTTTTATTTTATCAAAGTTTTACATATAATTTTATATGTAAATATAAATATAATTTTATACATATAATATATATAATTATATATATAATATATACAATTTTAAAAGTCAAGCAGTAATACAAGGGTTATGATGAAAACCAGCTGTCTCCTGAGGCCCTCTCCCCAAAACCAATTACATTCAATTCGTTTAGCTATTTCTTCTGATATTTGCCTCCAAATTCTAAATGCAATGTTTAGGTAGTTAATTCTTGATCTCTCAGAGTGGGATATTATCTTTGACTTTCTTATATGGACGGTGAGGACTTAGATTTCTTATCTCACCTAACTACCTATCCCCCCATCCTTCCAATAGAAACATATCATAATTTTATTATATCACAGTATTATAACTGTGTCTCTGTTATTCATCATCAACCCTTTGCCTCTTTCTTGTGTCAATACCCTCTTTCCTGGATTCCATGTTTTCTACTTTTTGTTTACTCTTTTCTTTTGGTAGAACATATCCAATAGCTTCCTGAGAAAAAATACATGAGCTGATAGCAGTATTCTGTATAAATATAAGCATACCTTAAGTCCATATCTTTTCTAAAACCCAAGAGCACTTTACCCATCTGCCTCATTCATTTTCACAAGACTCCGGAAGTTTTGAGCAGGTGCTGGTATACTTAGTTATAGGTAGGGAGAATGACACACATGCAAACAATATCATTTGTTCTTTGTCCCCTTTGTTCTTTGCATAAGTAAAATAGAACTACATTTGGTTTTATTCATTAATGTTTGCTCTGCACTATAATTATTTGTACAGGTTTGTGTTCATTCCAAAAATGTCTGATTTCCTCTTGCAAAGCAAGAAATCTGCTAAAGCACGTCCCAATTTACTCTCTGTTCCATTAGTTTGGCTTCTTCATATTGCCACTAGAGCAGTTTTTAAAGCCACCATCATGCCTCTGCATGATTTAAAACTCTTTATTGGTTCCCATCACCTTTACAGCTCTTAAAGAGGACAGATGTGGTTTTTTGTGATCTGGCCCCCAGCATCATGTCCAGCCTTGTCCAATTTAGATTTTATACTCCTGCTTAATAAACATTGTAGTTTGTAGTTCTCCTAACAGTGGCGTTTCATTACTTTCCACCTTTGCCCAATACTATAAGTCTGCCTACCTGGAATGCCGTTCTCCCTTCACTCTTCTAGATACCTTATGCTCATCCTTGAGCTCCAATGTTACCAACTCTAGGAAGCTTCCCTCGAACCACCTCCCTTCAATCTGGATTGAATGTCCTGCCTTCTGTGCCTCCATATTCCTGCATGATTTCTTATTTGATAGTGCACTCTGGAGAAATTATCCTTTTGTTTATCTTTCTTACTGGATTGTAAGTGCCGTGAAGGCAAAGGCCACATCTAAGACATTTATGTGTCCCTAGCATTCACCTAGTTTTCCAGGCCTGGTATTAATATATAATAGACACTAATAAATCTCACTCCCAAGTACTGACGTCGGTGCCCTCTCTTCTTCCCTCCTTACCTAGTTTAGATTTCATGACTTATCATAATTATGCTCTTGCAAACTGCCTATATCATGTCCTTCCTCATCCTCTTTTTCTTCCCCTCCTCACTCCCTCGCTAGCTCTCAAAAAGACCCAGCTGGTTTATATAAATGGCCATTAAATTCAAATGGGCCCTCAACGCTCCATGACAATCCTATCGCACTTCTGTGAAATCTTCACTTTGTCACTCTCCAAAACTATATTAAATCTTCTCATTCACATCAAAATTGTGAGCCCACCCTAGCTCATTGAGCACAAGGAATTAATCAGGTAACAACTTCATCTTTCCACCACCGAAACTTCCATCTTCCCGCACACACTCCCCACCTGAGCTCAAATGCCCTGCCTATCCTTGGGTTACAGCAGATTAAATCTTTCCTCTAGTCCTTTGGATCCTAATCCCACTATCTTCAAAGGCTTTGTTGACCCGAAAGTGATGGCTTGCACCAGTAATCCCAGGACTTTGGGAGGCTGAGGTGGGAGGATTGCTTGAGGCCCAGAGTGCAAGACTAGTGGGTAACATAGCAAGACCTTGTCTCTACAAAAAACTTAAGAAAATTAGCTGAGCATGGTGGTACATGCCTTTAGTCCTAGCTAGTGGGGTGGCTGAGGCAAGAGGATCTCTTGAGCCCAGGAGTTCCAGGCTGCAATGAGCTATAATCGTGCCACTGCTCTCCAGCCTAGACAATAGAGCAAGACTCTTTCTTAAAGAAAAAAAAAAAGAGGACTTTGTTTCTACAGTTACCCCTTCACTTTCTATTATTATCCTACAGATATCCTCTGGGATCTCATATCTAAAAAAAACCCAAAAACTTCCCTTACACAATATTTCCCTCCGGTTACTGCCCCATGTCTCTGCTCTACTTCACAGCAAAATTTCTTTTTTTCTTTAACTTTTTGTTAAGACATAATTTCAAACTCACTGAAAAGATGCAAGAATAATACAAAACAATTTCCCCTACACCCTTTACTCAGTTTCTCCAAAATGGCAACATTTTTAATTTGCCTTATCCTTTTCTCTCACTCTCTTCATATTATTCTGTCATTATTTTGAAATTTTTCAAATGGTGGATTTTCTGACCCCCTCATTCCATCTATATTTGTTAGATGCCATTCTACTGTAAGGAGGAGCTCTCCCTTTTCCCCCAGTTATCTGTTTGTTTACTGTATTCAGTGGTTATAATCCATTATGAACATTATATTTTATTATTCAGGTTGTCTCGGATTTGGCCAGTGTGAGTCTTTTGGTGCTGGGTCCTGTGTTCTTTTGTCATGCCCACATTATGCTGTAAACACTCACTTTCTGGTATAGTAAAATGTTCCAGGCTCATTTTATACTTTTCTTCCCCTAGTCCTTGATCAGCCTTCATTCCTTTAAGTGGAGAATGGTATTTAGAAAATAAGATATGGCCCCTAGGTGTGCTCACTGCTACTGAGGTGTCATCATTTCTAGGTCTTCTCAGCAGATAAAACTGATACTAGCTTAAATTTCACCTCTGTAAAGAAACTTTTCCTGACTAATCAAGCTGATATAGCTATATGGTCATTCTCTACCTTATCATCCTATTTTAACTTTCTACATATCACTGAGCACTATCACTGTTGGTTGGTCTCTTTATTGTACATGTATCTTTTTTTTTTTTTTGAGACAGAGTCTCGCTCTGTTGCCCAGGCCAGAGTGAGTGCCGTGGCATCAGCCTAGCTCACAGCAACCTCAAACTCCTGAGCTCAAGGAATCGTCCTGCCTCAGCCTCCCGAGTAGCTGGGACTACAGGCATGCGCCACCATACCCGGCTAATTTTTTCTATATATTTTTAGTTGTCTGGCTAATTTCTTTCTATTTTTAGTAGAGACAGGGTCTCGCTCTTGCTTAGTCTGGTCTCGAACTCCTGACCTTGAGGGATCCTCCTGCCTCGGCCTCGCAGAGTGCTAAGATTACAGGCGTGAGCCATGGCACCCGGCCTATGCTTGTATCTTCTTTCCCCACAAGAATATAAGAGCAAACAACCTAGCTATCTTTTCACTATATCCTCAGCCCTTTAAAAAATGCCTGATGCATAGCAGACATTCCATAAGTTGTTGAACTTGAACAGATAGATGAATGAATAACACGTTTGTCTTAAGGGTAGTTTTCATTTCTGTAACAGTTTCATCTTTTATGGTCATGAAAAATGGGAATCTTTGGTATATATTCCTGGACTTTCAGCATTGGAGACCAGGAGAGAAATTACATTCCTCATATTCTTGATGAAAACAGTAAAAGTTTGTCATTGCTGTTGTTAAGGAGCTTTATTCTCACAGCCCTTCTTTGTGTTGTACATTTTGACCATAATATATGATAAATCTATTTTATGAACCCTAATTTTAACTATTTTTAAGATATTTGTAATCATGTTGCCCCCGACTCTCCTCTTATTACCTTAAACCTTTTTACATGAGATATAAAAGATATATACATAGAAGTAAGGTTTCTTGTACTTAGATGTTTTTGAAATGTCTATACTTCTTGACTAGGTATATCTGCTTTTCCTATATCTGTCTTCTCACTGCCTACTCACTGACTTTTAAAAATGTTACCACTTTGATTCCTGTTTTTTTAAAATACATCTAAAATACTATAACACATAACTTTAAAACATCAGAAAATTTTGTACAAAATAAATTTTAATTATATCCTTATATAAAACAAAAGAATTTGGGAGGTTATTTTGATAGATTCTTAGTTACTTAGATAATACTTATAACCTAGTGAATTTTATTGCATCTGGTCCTGTATAACATAGGATTTTATTTGTGTTTTTTCCTCATTGTGCTTTTTTTAACCTGAATCTAATTTTTTTTTTTAAGACAGGGTCTTACTATGTTGCCCAGGCTGATCTTAAACTCCTAGCCTTAAACAATGCTTCCACCTCAGCCTCCTGAGTAGCTGGGATTACAGGCACATGCCACCATCCCTGGATTCATTGTGCTTTTTTAAAAATAAACATTTTTTATGTTAGAACAGTTTTGATTTACAGAAAAAATGGGAAGATAGTTCAGAGAACTCCCATATTCACCATATTCAGTTTCCCTTATCATTAATGTCTTAGGTTGATATGGTACATTTGTATAATTAGTGAACCAATATTGATGCATTATTATTCACTAAAGTTCATACTTTATTCAGGTTTCCTTAGTTTTCATCTAATATCTTTTTTCTGTTCCAGGATTTCATCCAGGATACCACATTACATTCAGTCATCATGTCCCCTTACACTCCTCTTGGCTATAATAGTTTCTCAGATTTTCTTTATTTGTGATGACCTTGACAGTTTTGAGAAATTGATCAGATATTTTGTAGAATATGCCTCTATAGGGATTTATCTAATGTTTTTTACATTAGACTGGGGTTATATAGGTTCTGAAAGGATAGTCACAATGGTAAAGTGCCATTTTCCTCACATTTTATCAAAAGTACATAACTATTAACATGACTTATCACCATTGATGTTGACCTTGATCACGTGGCTGAAATAATGTTCGTCAAGTTTCGGTACTTTAAAGTTACTTTTTCCCCTCTTCTTTCCATATAGTAATCTTTGGAAGAAAGTGACTGTTCACAGCCCACACTTACAAGAAATGGGGAATTAGGCTCTACCTCCTTGAGCATAGAGTAGCTATATAGATTATTTGGAATTCTTCTGCATTGATTTGTCTATTCTCCCTCATCTATTTACTAATGTATTTATTTCAGTATGGACTAATGGCTATTTATTACATACTTTGGATTTTAATTTAATACTACTTTATTTTGTTGTTCAAGTTGTCCAGCTCTGGACATTGGAAACTCTTTCAGTCGGCTCCTTTGTCCCTATGACACATTCCCTTTACTGCGGATTTTTTCTGTTTTCCTTTTTGAAATGCTTCTTTACTGGCACTACAACATACTCCTGGCTTATCTTGAATATTTCCTGCCCTATTCTTAGAATCAGTGCTTTAGGTTTTTTTCAACCAAACTGAATTCTGTAATACTATTTGTATTTTGTTTTCAATTCAAAATAGCATGAGATATTCGAAACACGAGTATATTTTCATCTAAATATTTCAGGAATGGTCTGTTTGCTTTGCTCCAGCTATCTTAAATATTTTGTTTTTTGATTGAAGATATAGTTGTTTTTATCTTATTTCAACTGAAATTCTCATCAGGTCATTAAAGTAACACTTTGTATTGTTCACCTGACATTTATCTTTTTGAGGAAAGAACTGGTTCCACACAAGTTAATTTTTCAGATGCTTAAAGCTTACGCTTTTTATTTATTCATTCCTTCTTTCCTTCAAGGAACATATTTTAAGCACCTGCCATGTGCTAGGCAGTATGCTGGGTGCACAGACAGAGAGATACGACACAGCTCTGTTTCTTGAGTAGTCTAGCGTAGACGTAGTTGCCCTTCAACATGATAAGTGCTTTGGTGAGGGTGCGCTTGAAATCTAGTAGAAGCCAGCACATGGAGATGAAGGACAATTCCTTGCCATTTTGTAAGGTAACATTAGCCAGATGAAATTGGAGAGAATAAGTGAGGCAGGGAGGTTAAGGGAAATAACAAGATGTTATAACTCAATGAGCGGTGTGTAACTGAAAGATGTCGTGCTGAATGAAATCAGTACTGCGATGAAATCAAGGCAACTGGAGCATTCAATAAGATAGAGGCAGTAGACAGAGGCGAGCAGTCAATCTGGAAACCATCCTGAAGAGCCTCATATGCCATGTTTGTATGCCAACAATTAGGGGCACTGTGGAGGGTTTGGACAGCACTTGTCCATGTGTCCAATCACTTGGACAGCACTGTGTACAATGAATTAGAGTAGCCAGGCAACTAGGTGATTAATCCACTTCAATAATCTAAGCTGGAGGTGAGGACAGTGGTCACAGAGATGGAGCACAAGGATG
Source organism: Lepilemur ruficaudatus (assembly GCA_963574885.1). Lineage (NCBI taxonomy): Eukaryota > Metazoa > Chordata > Mammalia > Primates > Lepilemuridae > Lepilemur > Lepilemur ruficaudatus. The sequence continues at coordinate 9,694 of CAUYRT010050383.1, forward strand.
GTTTGGAAAGGTATAAAGGAAGTAGAATCAACAGACCTTATCAACAGATGGGCGTGCAGTTAAGAGAGAGTAGGTGGTGATTGAAGTGATGAATAAGCCATAGACCTTAAATGAGGACCCTACAATATAGGCATATACACAAATACAAAATATAAACTATAATATATTTCAAACCACAAATTTGTGTGCCTTACTGAATAGAAGTTTGTGTGTCTACTTTCAAAGTATCTTGGAAGTATTATTGTAGGTTAACAGATCAATAATTGATCACTGGCAAAGGAATAGTACATGTGAGGATTAAGTACTGAATAGCTCTGGTGTATTACACTCTGGAGTTCTCAAAAACAGAACAAATAAACTGAAAAGAAACCAACACTAGCTGTCTGGAAATTTTTTAAATAAAACATATTTTCCTCTGGCTCAATACTTACAGCTATTGTACAACAGTCCAACCTTAGCTACCATGCCAATGCCTCTGAAAGTTTCTCTTCCATTTCCTGGCAGCATTTAGCTGGTGGTGTCTGTTATCTCTGGTAGAAATCACAGTGATACAATATATTTGCATAGTGCATTAATCTTACCAGCTCCTCCCATTGTGCAAATAGCTCCATAAATGTAAGTTTGGCACTTGGAAAAACAAATATTTTGGCCTTATTTGTCATTTTACATAGACATTTGCACAAACATTTTAGCTTACTATGTGTCACTGTAGCATTAATTGGTATTATTTTCTATTATAAATAAATTATGTATATACCTTTAAAAGTTCCTAGTGAAACATAACCTGGGGCATAACCTAGTCTCTGATTGAATGTGGACAGTATTCTCCTGAAATATCTCAGCATTTCCATAAAGCCACTGACAAGTGATAGCAACCCATTTTTGCAGATAAGAAAACTGAAATAGCAACTTCTATGTATCACCTAAAGCTTCCTTGTCCAATAATGTTTTCCCTATATATGTTGTTTCAAAAATAATGTGGCTCAAAATAAAACAAGCATATTCACATGTCAGATAACAAGTTTATATAATCTCTTAGTTACAGATGCAGTTCCAGAAGGAGGTGGAAGGCATCCAAAACACAATATTGTAATTTTTATAAAACGAGAGAGAAAGGACTGGGAAACAGTCCAAGAGGCTTCTAGACAACAGCAGCCTTGCCTAATTGGAGTGAATTCATAAGATAGTAATCATTAGGTTTATTAATATCCACTGGAATACAAAACAAAATAAGAGACACAATTCATACCTTGGCTTGATAAGTAGCAGAAAAACACAGTATTTGCCCCCATTTGTTTTGTTACAGCTTCATACCAGTAATAATCAGAAGAAACTCCTAGATAGGCTGTACAAGTGGTTTTGTAGCTTCTTTTAATAAGGAACTAATGAGTTGATATCTCTGATGTATTAAATTCCTTAAGCAATTTATGCATGTCAGAAATTTAAGTATAAATTATTTTTTAACATTAAGACAAACACCTGTTCCATTCAAGTTCCTGACCAGCTGTCTTAGTACCTTCAGGCTGCTCTAGCAAAGCACCACAGACTGAGTAGCTCATAAATAGCATAAATTTATTTCTCATGGTTCTATAGGCTGGAAAGTCTGAGATCAAGGCACAAGCAAATGAAGTGTCTAATGAGGGCCCGTTTCCTGGTTCACAGATGGCACCATCTCACTGTGTGTCCTCACATGATAGATGGGGCAAGGCAGCTCTCTGAGGCTTCTTTTATTAGGATACTAATCACCTCCCATCCCTACCTCCTAATGCCATCACATTGGTGGTTAGGTTTCAACATATGAATTTGGAGGGGATACGGCATTCAGACTATAACACCAACGTTCTCAAAACCACTTTTGTAGGCTAGTCAGGCATTATTAGGTTGTAGAATCTACGTTGCTTTTTATATACCAGAAACCCAGGGTCTTACAAATTTTTGGTAAATCCTAAAGATAACACCAACCGTGCTTCATATTTTCAAGTAGCATCTAGGAAATGCTTTGTAGAATCCAAATTGAAAACTAATATATAACTCTTTATATTGTGGTTGTAGTTTCATTGAAATCTAACCATCATCAAAAATGTCTTCCATACCTAACTCATGCCTTTACCAAATGACATCACATTAAATTTGTCAAAATCAGTCTTTAATACCTAATTTAGAATGATGGATCTAAATGGAGGAGGAAGGGAAGGAACATGGAGGAAATTATAGAGCTGTGCCATCCAGTATGGCTGGCCACTAACTGCATGTGGCTATTCAAATTGAAATTTAAGCAAAATAAAATTTAAAATTTAGTTCTTCACTTATAGTAGCCACATTTAAAGTACTCAGTAGCCACATGTAGGTAGTGGGTACCATATTGACAACACAGATATAAAACAACACAAAGTTTAACAACACAATCTAGAAAGTATCTGATACAAAAAGTACTTTAGTTGATAGTGGCTTATGTATTTATATAAAAATGCCCATATGGTAGCCTCTCAAGAGGAAAGATTGTTAATAAATAGAACCTATAATTTTATTTCTATGTCAAAAAAGTAACTTTTAAATTTATAAATCCCACCTTCTTCCCTAAAACTCCTACCCTAAAAGATTTACAAATATAGAACTTCTAAAGGCTACATATACAGAACTATAAGTAGAGCCAGTTCAGGATTCCCAGATTTTGGTAAAATGATTTCTGAAAGCACTACTTACGAGAAAATTTTCAAGTATGACAACAAATTTTTCTAACTCATTTTGTACTATTCTTCCCTTCTACATATTGTGCTGATTACTATCTTCTTCACGATGTGTTGTCATATGTATTTTTTTACTTCTATCTAAGGACATGAATCTGCTGACTTATGACGGTAGCTCCTTGTTAGACAAAGGCCAACCTATAGTCATTTTCATCTTAAGGGGCAGGATGTTTGCATAGTCTGAATTGTCTTCCCATATATTACTTCTTTAGTTACAAGGGATAAAATAGTAACTATAAAATGGAAAAACAGTGAGGGGTGTTGGATGTGGTGGGCCTCTGGATACCCTGAGAAGCGTTCGACATCACTTATATTCGTATGTAAGTGGGATACATGACCTGAATTTAATCATGAGGAAAACATCAGCCAAAAACAAAATGAAGAATATTTTATTTTAAAAGTAGCGTAATTCTTAAAAATGTCAATGTCATGAAAGATGGAGAGAGGAAGGCTACAGGAACAATGAGGAACTAGTCCAGATTTAAGGAAACTAAAGAGATATCACAACCGAATGCAATATGTGATCCAGGTCTGTATCCTGGACTAGAAGTGAAAAAAAAAATGCTAAAGATAATGTAACTGGGACAAGTCCCAAAATTGGAATATGGATGGTTACATTAACTATACTGTGGTAATGTTAGAGAATATTTTGTTCTTGGGAAATACACAATGATGTATTAAGGTGTAAAGGGGTAACTATGTCTCCAACTTACTCTCAAATGATTTAAGAAAATAATCCTGTGTGTGAAGAGAGAGAATATGATAACAAATGTAGCAAAACATTAACAGTGAATTTGGGTAGACTACGAAGGAGTTCTCTATTAAGTCTTGCAACTTTTCTGTAAATTTGAAATTATTTCAAAATAAAAAACCTCAATTCAATATTTTCTAGCCCTTTCTAAGGCACAAAATGATGTGATGATGATGAAGATACAATCAGAGAGACTTTCTAAAGAATATGATCGACTCCTGAGAGAACATTCTGAGCTTCAGGTGGGTGACATGTACTTTAAGGGCCTACATTTTTTGAAGTAGCAATTACCTAAGTAGACTATTTGGGTTAGTTGCCTTTCCCTAATTAAGAGGATGTGCTTTAATCCTGGGTTCATTGAATGATTAAAGAAGCCATATTTTTACCTAGAAGGTAAAGATTAGGACACTGCAGGAAAATGCAAGGCAATCATAAGGTAAGGAATTGCTGACATACTAACTTACAGCATTCCAAATTTGGTGAAGGCTTAAGCCAAAGAATTGAGCCACAAAACCAGCAGCATTGAAAAAGATACTGGTTCTAGAAAAATTGAGTTTTGCTATTTGGGATGTTTGCTACATTTGTGCCAAAAAGAGGCCAAAAATTCAAGTGCCATATCCCACTACTCCTTCTGTCCCAACGTTTTAGACATCTTAGGACAAAGACTGTAGCATTCAAGTATGTGATTTACCTCCAGAAGTTGATTAGCAAGATGGAAATGGAAAAAAAAAATTTTATTGTTAAAGCCACAAAGTCAGATCTGGTCTGTAGTTTTTCGTTCTCTTCTCTAGTTCCGTAAGAGTAGGTTCCAAACATTCATCCATGCTGGCTTGCCTTTCCCCTATCTTTTCTGCTGCCAGCCACTAACCTGAATTGATTTCCCAGCCACACTTTGATCAGTGTGTGGGGATTTGGGGGAGACAATTCCAGAGGCAGCCCTGGTATTCCCTCCCATTTGCTCCCAAGACAGCCAAGTTGGGTTTAGTCCTCAAAATTTGGCAGCCATTGTGGCTTCCATTCAGGGCTTTTTACCAAGTACAGCTCTTTATCTCACTGCACTCACTTCCCTGCGTGTTAGTGGTCATTGTATCTCCAGGGTCTAGCACTGTGCCTGGCATGAGGCAAGCAGGCACTATACTTATAGACGCTGGAGTCAGACATACCTGGAATACCTATACCTGGTCTCATACTAGCTTTTTGTCTTGAGCAGATTATGTCATCTCTCTGGGGCTCACTTGTTTCCTCTGTAAAATCTGAATAATAATAATGGCTGACTCACTGGATTGTTGGGATAACTAAATAAAATGTGTAGAGTGCTTAGAACTAAGACTGGCTAGTAGTAAACACTCAAGAAGTGACAGCTATTACCATAATTATCATCATGATCATCATCATCAGTATTACTTCCTCTGTAAAAGTTTTAGTGAAAAAATGACTTATTTTCAACCAGCCACTTCGACCCAGCCAGTCAGGAAGCAGTCCAAAGCAACTTTGTAATCTGATAGTCCCAGGAGGTTTGTGTGTTTGAATTGACTAGCCTACTTTGACAATAGCAAGAAAAAGGGCATGCCAGAGAAGCGTAGATATCTATGTGCTCCATTCCCAGGACACCGAGGGTTCAGTTCACATGGTCTGGGGTAGGTAGTTACATTTTCAGCAAGACCACCCCTCCCCATTTCCAAAACAGAGATCCTGAAATTGCTCACCTCATTGGAGTACTATAAGAATTACTCCATGGCATCTTTCAAGATCCGCCATAGGAAGTGAATAAGTCATCTCAGAGGCCTCTTGTCTGAAAACATTTCCCCCCTATTTGTGAGGTCAGGGTGTACTCAACTAGGATAAATATCCACACCAATGGACTTTGCCATGGTTTCAGAAATGCTTTGAATGGAAAAAGGAAAACTGGGAATACGCACTCTATGTCTTACAGCCAGTGGCCATTGCTGAATGTCTCCCTTGTGGTAATAGCTAATGGTTCTCTTAATCCTGAAAAATATATGGAACAGTGAGATTCCCTCAACCATATCCTTCCCCCTAAAAAAGCTACCTTCAGCTTAGAGCTTCTGCATTCTTGGCAAAGGATATTGAAAGCTTTTATGAGCAATTCTTTCCCAAGAAAATAGTTGTTGTACTTGTTTCTCTGGAAAAGAATGTGTTTACTCTCCATGACAACCCACTAAGTTAAAATGTTTTAATATCCCTGTATTGTGGATGAGGACACTGAGACCCAGGGACGATATATAATTTACTCAAAGTCACTGAACTAGAAGGAGATAACATTCAAAGTCAGGAAATCTTTCTCCAGAACCTCCATCATAAACCTCTATGTTCTTCAGCCGGTGCTGGTCATTGGACTGTGTATTCTTGCATCCATTCTCCTCCTACTGCTGCTCTACTCTGTATCTCAGGGAGGTTCATCTCCCAGGCTGCCTTGTTCTTTGACTTCTGGGCAAGTTTAGCCAATTGGAGGCCCTATTAGAAGACTGAAGGCAGAAGGAAGGGGAAAGCCAGGGATTTCTCTTACTCTCTCTGCTTTAAGTGCCTTCTCCTTTGTGGCTCCAGTTCCTTCCCTCCATGGTCCCAGTTCACACCAGGCAGCTCCTACCTATTGGGCCTCATTTCTGGGAACCATATCCTCCCTCATCCCTCCAGGCCAAGGAGAGCTGGTGGCTTTCTGAGGTGCCTTACCCCACTCTGTTTGGTGTGTCTACTCCCTCATCACCTATAAAACAAACTCCCTGTAATAAATACCTGTTTGAAGGGGGAAAAAAAATCTCAGCTCCATAGTTTATCAGTCCTGTAACCCACAGGTGACTCATTTGCCATCTATGCACCTCAGCTATTTCATTACTTAAATGAGAGCTATAAGCATTAAACCAGATCCTATGTAAGAAAGCACTTTAAATATTTTTAATCAAGAAAAGCTCCCATATAGCCACAAAATGCTATTAGTTATGTCTTGATTGGTTACATTTTTTCCCATCTACCTACCTACCCCCACAATTGTCCAGTATGAGAACCATCTATATAATGTTCTGACATTTAGGTGTCATTAAATAAGAACCCTTTTCTTAAAAGTAACTCTTGAACTTTAATGTTCACCACTTTCTGAACTCTGCTTGAGAAGCAAAAGACCATCCACAGTAAAAAACTGTATCAAATTGTCCTCATGCATTTTACTTCTGCTGTCAAACCCACCTTAGTAATTGAATTATATCCTAAAGTTCTTTGGAAGACATATGAGCTTTCTCAATTTTACATGGTTGACATGCTTTCAGTGAAACGATCATAAAACAAAGGACTGGTAAAATACTAAGGAAACAAAAGTTAAACAGGGAAAAGCTGGTTTCTTTACTGTAAACAGATCCTACTTTGCATCTTTTCAGTTGCTTTGGATTTCCCCATCTGGTCCCCTCCCTGTTATAGGCACTAAATAAATATTAGAAAACAGTCCCTTCAAAACATGTAGTCTTTGCCTTTCCTTATTTGTCCTGGCTCTCTTCTAAAAAAAAGGAAGAACTAACAAGGGCTTGTTGGAAGCACAAACCCATCAGCACCTGCCAATTTTTAAATTTCATTTTGGAAAATCACCCTTTAATTAAGGGACTTGTCCATAAGAGCAGCTTCATTAAAGCTTCAATTTTTATCAAAAGGTGTCAGATATGTATAATTTTGTGGAAGTAGTACATTATCATTCGAAATACCTCCTCTAATCTTTGGTTGCTTGGTGTTATTAAAGTTACTCTGAAAGCATTAATGCTCAGCCTGAACAAGAGCTTGATGAGCTTCCTGTATAAGCGGTAACATTCTGCAACTCCATTTTATGGGATTTTTTTTTTCTTAATGTAGACATTTACTTTCTTAGTGCAAGTGATCTCTTAAAGTTAATTTCTATCCCATTTTCCTTCAGTTTTAAATGTCATGTTAAGTCATCTTTGTAACATAATCAGCAGAATATAATTTGAGAAGTCAGAGCTATTGGCAAATAAATATCTGTAGGAGAAAGAAAAAATAAAAGCCAACCCAATGGGTTTTTTGCTTCCCTTCATTCTTTCCTTGCCAAAAATCTTAATTGGGTTTGTGATAGGGGAATTTTAGAAATTATGTTTTCAAGGTGTAACTTGTGGAACAAAAGCAAAATAAATTAAGGCAGAAAAAAAATGAACTTATCAGTGTTATTTTCCCCTCTAAATAAAAAGCACAAATTTTATAGTTTTTTAAATTTGAGACTTTCTCAGTCCTTTTGTTCACATTTGATTATTCTCATAATTATAATGGAAGAGAAAATGTTTTTTTAAAAGTCCTTGTCATATCTCTAGATCTGTTTCTCACTCTTTGCTGTACTATATGTCACATTTTTTTCTTACAGGATCATTTAGAAAAAGGCAATAGGAAAGGCCTGTGAACATTATAAAAGAAGATTGTGATACATCGTGTCAAGATGATAAATTTGTTATCATGTCAGTCTCTAGAAAATTTAAAATTCAGTTCAGAAAAATGCATTATGACTGGTCAGTAATTTTTTTAATGCCGCACATAGGTTATATTGTAATGGCATTATCAAAATGTTTCGGCCAGGCGTGGTGGCTCACGCCTGTAATCCTAGCACTCTAGGAGGCTGAGGCGGGCGGATTGCTCAAGGTCAGGAGTTCAAAACCAGCCTGAGCAAGAGCAAGACCCCGTCTCTACTAAAAATAGAAAGAAATTAATTGGTCAACTAAAAATATATAGAAAAAATGAGCCAGGCATGGTTGCGCATGCCTGTAGTCCCAGCTACTCGGGAGGCTGAGGCAGAAGGATCGCTTGAGCCCAGGAGTTTGAGGTTGCTGTGAGCCAGGCTGACTCCACGGCACTCTAGCCCAGGCAACACAGTGAGACTCTGTCTCAAAAAAAAAAAAAATGTTTGATGATGTTTCAGATATATTGCAGAGTCTGTATTCCAGCTCTTAAGAAAAATATAAGCATGTTAAATACCATATTTGCATATTGATAATAACATTGGTATATGGTGGCTATTTCCCAATAAAGGGAAACATTCATTATCCAGTTACTTCCAAAATTAGATTTTTTTTAAGTTGCATGAAACCATTAATAGCCTTGAAAGCTTTGATGAGTTTTCAATAATAATAGTGTATTTAATCAGATGATTATGTGTTTGAAAATATTGTTGAGTATCAGCAAATTTGTTCACAGAGTAAATAAGGATAACTGACCAGAATTAGCTTCTGTATTTATAGGGAAGGATCAGAAAGAACAAACAATGACCTTAGTTTTTCTTAAGCCTGATGATACTATGGTTTACTCTAACAAGACAGCTATATTGATAATTATATTTTTGTTACTATGCTTCTGCACCTGTTGCACTGGTTCTTGCTGACATTTGTGTTCATAACGCATAATTAGTAAGTATCTTTTCAAGTTTATCAAGTAATAGAGTTTACATCTATTTGCATAACTGCCATAGCACTGAACTGAATTTATTTTACAACAATGTGAAATGCTTAACTTGAAAAGTTAATGCATAACATATCCAAAAAGCAGTGTTTCCTATGATTGTGAGAGTAATTATACGAATATTGCCTCAAATATACACTCGTGTCACACAGTTTTCATGAGATGTTTTATATTCTGAAAGTTAAATATTAAATACTGTTTTTCCATTCAAATATTCATTTAGAATTTCCTTTAGAAGGTGGTCCTGATTATAATATTGATAAGATTTAGGTTGTTTCAGTGTTTAGACATGAATATTATCTTCCTTGTCTAGTGATGACTTAAGTATAAAAGAAAATGGAAAATAATTCCTGGAGTTTTTACTTCTCTGGTTTTTGTTTCATCCTCTGTTGTTTATTATAATTTTAGCACCAACTTCATGCATATTTAATTTTTTATCGTAAAGTAGATGAAATGAGCAAGTACATAAAAATTTTATTTCAGATAAAAGTCAGGAGTTACTGCTAGAAAACAGACACGTAGGAGACATTTAACAGGAGTAAGAAATGGGAGTTAGACCATATGGGCCGACAACACCATAAATAACAAGAAAAGGGAGTGCTGAAATAGAAGTGAACAAATGATAGCTCAAAGCATAGACTTAGAAATATCAAAGTGATAGCTACATAGATAAATATATAGATATTGAAAATTTGGGATCTGGGCCTACTTTACAGGAATCAAGTCCAATGTCAGAATAACATACAGGAAAGTAGAAAATGCACGGCTTTAAAGTTGGCAAACTAGGCCAAATTTGGTGGCTCACACCTGTAATCCTAGCACTCTGGGAGGCCAAGGTAGGGGGATCGCTTAAGGTCAGGAGTTCCAGACCAGCCTGAGCAAGAGTGAGACCCCATGTCTACCAAAAATAGAAAAAATTAACTGGGTGTGTTGGTACGCGCCTGTAGTCCCAGCTGTGTAGGGGGCTGCGGAGTCAGAAGGATCGCTTGAGCCCAGGAGTTTGAGGTTGCAGTGAGTTATGATGATGCATCTGCACTCTACCCGGGGCTACAGAGCAAGACTTCTTTCACAAAAAAAAAATGTCAAACTAAAATCTAATTCCATATATAAACCAGCTCAAGTCTGAAAAAAGATTAAAAAAAAGGAAAAAAAATACAATGAAATCTAATCCCAGCTTCAACACTTATTTAGCATGCTAGACATCTATTACCTCATCTCCAAAATGGGAATGATAAAATTTAGATCAAGATTGCTATATAAACTAAGATAACACAGTGATTTTCAAAGTTGTTCAGACTGGATAGAAAGGAGAAAGTCTGGGTACAATTTGAAGAGCATGAGGATTTGAAAGAGTCCCAAAAGAGCAATTTAAAGTTTATATTTAAGAACTCTTAGACTTTGATCCTCTTAGTTTTACAGATCTGTAACCTAAGGCCTCACAAGTTGGAGTAGTTTTTCCAAGGTAACATGGATAGTTAGATTCAGAGTCAGGATTAAAGTCTAGAATTCAGGTATCCTGGTTCCCCAGGTGTTACTCTAGTCTTCATACAGAGACCAGCTATAATTTGCTAAAGAGAAGATATTGCTGTGTATTCGCCAGGGTTTGAGCCAGGGAGTTTGGCCCCAGAGTCTGCCCTTTACCAGCTACCTGTCTCTCAAGCTATGTTTGTTGGTTCTTCCTATTGTTCTCCTTACCAGTGATGGTGTTTAGCAAAGCATATAAGTCAATATGTATCCCATGGATCTAGTTATATTGTATATTAAATTATTTTTCTTCCTATTGTCAGTAATGACTTCATTATGTCTTAGGCTATATTATGGATTCAAACACAAGAATTTTATTCTTACCTTTTTCCATTAGAATTACCTAGAGTTTTATCAGACTTTCTCCCATACTTGTAAATCTGCCTTGAAGTTCTGGTCTCTAGGAAGTAGCTCTTAAGAAGTTCCAGCTACACTCTAGAATTTGGTATGAGTCATCTTTGTTGCTTGTCCAGCTCTGCCTGGCACCCCAGTACTGATAACTAGATTCCTTCCTTGTTCCTCAGGGCTTAAGTTCCTCTCTTGGCTATTTATCCCAGTATTCTGGGATCTAGGATTTCCTTTCAGTGACATAGTCCTGCCCCAGAACTCAAGCGAGAGCCTGAAGTTTAACTACTTTCTGAGATGTTGTCCTGTTGCCCCCAGCCTGCCTGGATCTCTAAATCTTACCCGTTCTTGGAGTTCTTGTTGCTGGTCACTCTTTTCCTGCAGTGTCACTTCTGCTTCCTCAATGGGCCTCCCAACCACAGCTGCTGGGATGCACGTGCACCTGTTGTCCTTCTCACTACCCCTCCCATCTGTGGACCACCACAGCAGAATGGCCCATGCCCAGCCCACTGACATGTGACACACTGTGCCCACTATACAGTGTGTGAGTATAGCAGTGCTTTTAAGCATTGACTTTAATGTCTAGAAGCATTTGTTTAGAGTCCACGTAGCCTAGCCTCCTTAGCCTATTTTTCCTAGAAATCTTGAAAATACACTTTTGAAAGTTCTAATTTATTTTTCCTTTTTCTAACATTTAATTTACTAAATGGAATTTTTAAAATTACTTTCACAGCGTTGCTTTCCACCTTGATATCTAAACATGTGACTTTATTAGTCCCTCCTTCTATAACCAGAAGTGATTTCAAACACCTCAGGAACTGTGGTACGCTGAATTATGGCCTTCCAAAAGATATCCCTGGAACCTGGGAATATTGCCTTCTATGGTAAAGGATGTGATTAAGTTAAGGATCTCAAGATGGAGAGATTATCCTGGGTATTCTGGATGGGCCCTCAGTGTAGTTACAAGTATTATAGAGACAGGCTAAGGAAGATACTACCACATAGCAGAGGAGAAGGCAGTGTGACCACAGAGGCAGAGATTGGGATGATGAAGCCATAGCAAAGGAATGCTGGCAGCCACCAGAAGCTGGAAGAGACAAGGAACAGATTCTTCCCTAGAGCCTCTGGCAGGAGCATGGCCCTGCAGACACTCTGAAACTGATATTGGACTTCTGGCCTCCACAGCTATGAGAAGAAATTTACAGGCTGGGCATAGTGGTTCATACCTGTAATCCCAGCACTTTGGGAGGCTGAGGCAGGAGGATTGCTTGAGGCTAGGAGTTCTAGACCAGCTGGGCAACATAGCAAGACCCCTTCTCTACAAAAAAAGGTTTTGTTAAAATTAGCCAGGCATGATGGTTTGCCCAGCTACTCAGGAAGATGAGATCCTCTTAATCCCCTCATATATGTGTGTGTGTATATGTGTGTGTGTGTGTGTGTGTGTGTGTATACCTGATTTTTTAAAAAATGCATAGGTCATATTATTCCTGCCCAGAGTCTCCCAATTATTTCCCATTGCAGTTGAGATCAAACCCCCAAGACCTCACCAGGCTCTCACCTACTCTCCAGCCTCATCTCTGACCACCTGCCTGCCATCCACACTTGGATTCTTCCTTTTTCCCCTAGGATATAGATCGTGATACACCTGCATTCTGGTTCTTCTTAGAACAAGTCAAGATCTTTCTTCATCAGGATTTTTGCATACATAGTAAATGCTACATCCCAGGCCTCTCTGTCTTCTTACCCTATTTTATTTTCATCATAGCATTTATCACTGTCTGAAATTATCTCATTTATGGTTGGTTTTGGCTCCTTCTCAGTGATTAACACAGTTCCTGCACACAGGAGATCAGTAGTTCATTAACAGGGAGTGGAGAGGACTGCTAAAGGAACACTGAGCAGTGTCTAGAGACATTTTTGGTTGTCACAAGTACTGACATGCTACTAGTGGATGGAGGCCACTGGAGGGATGCTGCTAAACCCATTCTGCAATGCACAGGATAGCCGCCCACAACAAATGATTATCTGACCCAAAACGTCAATGTTGCCAAGGTTCAGACATCCTGCAATAGATGCTTGTGGCAAAGGGTACTGGTTGTCCCCCAATATCTATGCTTTCATTCATCTGTGGCAATAGACTTCCCAGATTTTTTACACAGCAGTGCCAAGCATAAAAAGATACTTCCCAGCTCCTTGCACATAGGTGGAAATAGGTAGGAATGTCGTGTGGTGGCAATTTCTCTTTTTCTTCCTCTGTCCTGCTGTTTGAAGCATAGACGCTGCTATCTTAGATCATGAGATCGAGGCCACGCAAAGTGGAGCAACACGGAGGAGGCTGTATCACTGGCACCATAGAGCACCACACCTGTCCTGAATTGCTGCTCAATAAGCTGTTGAATAAATAAATGACACCAGGTATCTTCAATGCATTATCTCTCTTAGCATCCTACACAGGAATAAAAAGCCATAAATATGTTTGTCCTATATGGCACAAAACCATCAGTCTTTGTATCTCACCTATTATGTTGGAATCTTGATTAAAAATTATATCCTCTACTATCTCTGCATGTTCAACTTTTTATATTTGACTTAACCATTATTACTTAAGCAGAATCATGCAATGTGCTTCCTCAATATCTATGCAGATCGCACCATGAGCGTTTACAAGTCTCTTCTCCTTCCTTGTCCTTAGTGTGATATACACTGTAAGAGCAAACACAAGAGCACTCAGTTACATTATGTATAAAAAGATAGCATATGTTCTTGGTGATCAGCCATTTTCTCAAATTTGAGCAAAGAATGTGTTTGAGGTGTTGGCTTTGCCCCTTGAACCAGGTGGTCTTCCTAGTTAGCCAGGCTTCTCCAGAAAGTCTATTACTTCTCCAGAAACCTTTGTTCTCCCTGAAGTACCACCCATGGTAAGGAATGTCTGTCTCTTCAAAGGGCTACCAATTTCCTGGAGCACATGAGATTCCTAGAGTGCCACTTGTCAACCAAGGGCTTCCTGGAATAACCCTCCAAGGAGGTTTACTTTCTGAAAAGTTTTTACCTTTGTTGATTTTTTTTCTCTTGAAACACAACTGATACATATTGTAGAAAATGTAGAAGTTAAAGAAAAAAAATAGCTTGGCTAATTTTCTTACATATACACACACACAAATATTTACAAAATGAGATCATACTAATTTTTTTTTTTTTTTTTTGAGACAGAGTTCCACTCTGTTGCCCGGACTAGAGTGCCATGGCATCAGCCTAGCTCACAGCAACCTCAAACTCCTGGGCTCAAGCGATCCTCCTGCTTCAGCCTCCCGAGTAGCTGGGACTACAGGTATGGGCCACCATGCCCGGGTAATTTTTCATATATATATGCTTTTAGTTGTCCGGCTAATTTCTTTCTATTTTTTAGTAGAGATAGGGTCTCGCTCTTGCTCAGGCTGGTCTCGAACTCCTGAGCTCAAATGATCTGCCCACCTCGGCCTCCCAGAGTGCCAGGATTACAGACTTGAGCCACCGCACCGGGCCAAGATCATACACATTTTTCACACACACTGTTTTGTGACTTGCTTTCTTTCCCCCACATCAATAAATATTCTACAACAGGATTCTACAAACTACCTCTAATAGGCCATATAAACATTACCTGAGGGGTCAGGGTTTTTTTCAAGTACATATACCCATATGCCCTGTCCACTATCACCACCACTGAGAATTGCTGACCCAAGCAACCAGTGTTAGTGATGAGGCTGTGTCATGGTAACCAACCAGGATGTGCGAGCAGAAAAGACAGATGAGACCCTTTGTCCTATGATATGGTGTGTTTAACTTATCCCTTGCCATTGACATTTAATGAGAATCTGTTGGCTGAAGATGCTGTAGAATCAGTATAGTGGTTACATGCAAAGACTACTTGCATTCAAATCCCATCTCCCTTGTTTACGACCCATTCTGAATCTCAGTTTCTTCATCTTTGAAGTGATTAAGACTCTATCTCAAGGACTTGCTGATTGGATTAGATGCGTTAATACACATAAAGAACTTTTAACCATTTCTGGTGGTAAGCTGCTCTGAATATTATGAAAACACTGGTGCCCAGTGGTAAATTGCCTCCATTAAAGAAAAAAAAAGATAATCTGAAAAAAATTTAAAAATAAGTCTTAGAAGTACAAAGAATACTGGACAATATGAATATAGTTAATACCACTGAAATGTACACTTAAAAGTGGTTAAGATGATAAAATGTTATATGTATTTTACCATAGTAAAAAACAACTGGGGGGAAAATGTGGACCCCTAGTTCTATGGATTGAAAATGTACTGTGGTGGGACTGTTAGGCAGTTTAGGATGACTCCTAGCAACCATGGGCAGCCTGTGCCCTGCTGCCCCTCTTCTTCCTCCTCAGACAAGGCACGGTGCCCGATTTGCACAGGTATGCAATAGATATCTGTGTATTTGTATTGAATTCAGTTCAATTCTAGGGTGTCAGATTCTTTTAGATGAGTCTTCCCATTCCAGGTCTTTAGAGTGTGCCCTATTGTCCTAAGATTACGACAAGATCAGATACAATTTTGACCAATCTTCTTAAAATATTAAGTTCCGGCTGAGCGCAGTGGTTCATGCCTGTAATCCTAGCACTCTGGGAGGCCAAGGCAGGAGGATCATTTGAGGCCAGGAGTTTGAGACCAGCCTGAGCAAAAGCCAAACCCTGTCTCTACCAAAAAGAAAAATTAACCTGGGCACCGTGGCATGTGCCGGTAGTCTCAGCTACTTGGGATGCTGAGGCAGGAGGATCACTTGAGTCCAGGAATTTGAGGTTGCAGTGAGCTATGATGATGCCACTGCACTCTAGCTGGGTCAACAGAGTAAGACTGGGTCTCAAAAAAAAAAAAAAAAAGAGTTTGTACTCCAGGCACTGACATATTCCCCTTCAAATACTATTAGCAAATTTGATGTTGTGAAAGGGCCTAAGTCTGTGGTGTTTCATTAGCCACTCAAACCTTAACTGTATCTGTTTTTTTCTTTCTCAATGATTAAAATAATAATATATATGCAAATATATGTGTGTGTGTATATATATATATATATATATGTATATATGATGTTTTAAGTCTCTAAAAAAAGGCCAGGGCAGGAGTGGATCTAGGTTTCTTGGGGCCTAAAGCAGGTATAATTTGGGTAGTTCTCTATAACAAAAACAATACCAAATTACCCAAATAATATTAGGTATGAATGTGAGGATTTATTCAGAAAAAGAAGAGAAATCCCAAGAAATCATTGGAACTTTGGAGATTCAGATCCCTTTCTTTAAGATCTCTTGGAGCAATTTAACAGGAATGCTTCCTGCTAGCAACCTGGCTTCTTCTTTCTACCTAGAACACTCTACTACTCCAGTGTTCAGCAGGACCTGTGTATCAAGAGCCCTGAAGCTTAAACTTCATTACCTCTATATAAATCTTTCTCTAGATAAGGAATGGGAGGGCAGCATTAACATAATCAACTTGCTGAAAGTCTCAAATTTTGTTATTTTATTTCATTTTATTTGCCTTGCTCTATTCTCCTTGGCAATCAAATTTTAAAGTAATATGAATCATCTTTTTTTAAAATTTATACTGAGTATACTTGTTTCCTATTAGTGCTGTCACATAATACCACAAACGTCGTGGCTCAAAGCAACACAAATTTATTATCTTACAGTTTTAGGAGTCAGAAGTTCAAATCAGTCTTACTGGGCTTAAATCAAAGTGTTAGCAGAGCTGGTTCCTTCAGGAACATTTTCCAGCTTCTGGAGGCCACCGGCATTCCGTGGCTTATGGTCTCCTTCCATCTTCAAAGCCAGCAAGGGATGCTCAAGTCTTTCTAACATCATATCACTCTGACGCTGACTCTTCTGTCTCCCTCTTCCACATTTAAGGAAACTTCTGATTGCATTAGGCTCATGCAGATAATCCAGAATAATCTCCCTACCTTTCAGTAAGCTGATTAGCTACCTTAATTTCATCTGCTACCTTAATTCCCCTTTGCCACATAACTTAACATACTCAGGGCTTCTGGGGATTAGAATGTGGACATCTTTGGGAGACCATTCTGTCTACCACAGGGAGTAAGTTATTTGAATGGTAAATACTTTTGAAAATATTTTTTGCAATCAGATTCCCATACTTCTTCTTTATTCTTGATTTGGAGAATTTTTATTTTTAGCAGGACTATCTGTGAGGGAAGCAGAGGCACAGTGCTACATTTCAGAATTGAAAGGGAGCAAGTACTCCCTTGGCTCAGCATGCCAAGAGTCTGCTGCCTTTGGTTTTTCCAAATGAAGGCAGCTGCAGAAAATTTCCAAACACTAGAAAATACTGCCTAAAGAAAGCAGGATTGCAAAAAGATGCTGATTGCACACACACGTTTACTCTCTTCTAAACTGCATTTAAACTATAGTAAAGGAACTTTTTAAAGACATAAAGGTTTATGTCTATGAGGTTTACTACACAGAGAATAAAGTGAACATGAGAAGAAATGGCACCAACTTTTTGAAAGCTGCAAAATAGATGAAAAAGTGGTACTGAATTAGAACTGATAAAAAATTGAATTCGCTTTCCTCTTGGGGAAAGCCAAGAACCAAGTCTATTTATTCACTTACTTATTTTGGAGATAGGGTCTTGCTCTGTTGCCCAGACTGGAGTGCAGTGGTGTAGTCTTAGCTCACTGTAACCTCAAACTCCTGGGCTCAAGTGATGCTCCCATCTCAGCCTCCCAAAAGTAGGTAGAACTACAGGCATGTACCACCATTCCTAGCTAATTTTAAAATTTTTTTTGTAGAGACAGGGGTCTCGCTATATTGTCCAGGCTGGTCTCCAACTCCTGACCTCAAACAGTCCTTCAACTTCAGCCTCCCAAAGTGCTGGGATTACAGGCATGAACTATCACACCCAGCTTCCAAATCAATTTAAACCACCAAATAATCAAGGCTCAGGCATTAATGGCCCCCTACTCCTAAAAGAGAGGGGCAAGGGTGTGCTGGAATAAAGAAGTTTGGTTCAAAATTATTTGAGAAGCAGTTCAATCCCCACATGTTCTTCTCTTCCCCGAGGCTGTTGGATGATTGCTCTCTCAGCCAGCAGAAGATAGGTTTCCTCTTTAAAGAGGGTAAGGCAGAGTTTCTGTTTTAATAAATGAAAAACAGGGCCAAGTGCGGTGGCTCACACCTGTAATCCTAGCACTTTGGGAGGCCAAAGCAGGAAGATCACTTGAGGCCAGGAGTTCAAGACTAGCCTGAGCAACATAGCAAGACCCTGTCTCTACAAAAAAACCTTTAAAAAATTAGCTGGGCATGGTAGCACGCCTGTAGTCCCAGCTACTCAGGAGGCTGAGACAGGAGAATTGCTTGAGCCCAGGAGTCTGAAGCTGCAGTGAGCTATGATCACACCACTGTACTCTAGCCTGGGCAACAGAGTAAGACCCTGTCTCTAAATTAATTAATTAATTTAAAAAACTACAAAAAAGAAAGATTAAGTAAATGATGATGCATACTAAATGTAGAACTTCTTCCTCAACCCAGAATGATGGCAGCCTGTTCTTTACTTCCAGACAGAACATTAAATGAGTCTTTTTTGTGTGGGAATCTTTCAGACTCAAGAGGAAAGACCTAAAGATACTCACATGGATGTTGACATCAGGGATTCCCCTAAAAAAGACCCAGGCTAGCCTAACAAACAGGAAATCTCACCATGAACAAGCCTCACCCACTCACTCAGAGCTTCCAGGCAGCTCTTGGGGCCCCCACTTTTAAATATGAGGAGGCAAATGAGCACAAAGAGATCTGAGAAAAACCTGAACAGGAAAAAAAATGTAGTGAAAATAGAAAGTATGCAGGAAGAAGAATAACAAAACTCTCAATGTCTTCAGAGAGGTCACGAATTCTTATTTCAATGTACTCATGAAGTCAGAATTGGAAACTATAAAAAAATTTTCAGAAAATAAAAAAGAGCCCTTAGGAAAAAAACAGAAGGACAGCCCACTAAACCCCCAGCACGATGCCTGAAAATAGACTGTCTTAGTCCATTTGTGTTGCTGTAACAAAATAGCTGAGACTGAGCCATTTATAAAAAACAGAAGTTTATTTTCTCACAGTTCTGGAGGCTGGGAAGTTCGAGATCAAGGGGCTGGCAGGTTCAGTTGTCTGATGAGAGCTGTTCTCTGCTCCCAAGATAGCACCCTGAATGCTGCATTCCCCAGAGGGGAGGAGTGCCGGGTCTCCGCATGGCAGAAAGCAGAAGGGCAGAGAGGGTCAGACTCCCTCCACCAAGCCCTTTCAAAAGGGCACCTAATCCCAAGGGGAAGAGCTCTCATCATCTAATGATCTTTTAAAGGACCCACCTCTTAATACCATCACCTTGGCCATTGAGTTTCAACCCATGAATTTTGGAGGGGACACATTCCAACCATAGCATGGACCCATGCCAGTGACCTGGGTTCAGAGAGAAGATTCTACAAGTTTCCAGAAAATACCACACACAAAATTTAGGGGCTCTGAATAAGTTCAGATTTCTCAAAAGGAACTCTGGAAGATAGAAGACAGTAGAACAATGCTTTCAAAATTCTGAGGGAAAATTATTTCCAACCTAGTATTCTATAGTCAGTCAAATAGCAAATATGGGTGAGGAATAAAGACATTTTTAAAGGCTTGCATAGTCTCAAAAACTTTACCTCCCACACACTCTTTCTCAGGAAGCTAGTGGATAGAGGATGTGCTCTACCTGAAGGATGAGTAAACCAAGAAAGAGGAAGACTAACCAGGAAGAAGGAGATCCACACAGGGGAGAGGCAGAAGGAATCCACAGGATGTTGGTAAGGGGAGAATGTTAGCTGAGAAGCAGCTCAGATGACTCTGGGAGAGGCTTTTTCTAGAAGATGAAGGTGATCAGACGCTTAATGTGAATGAACATACTGGCAGGAGATGTAGGTATAAGCTGGGGGAGAATTTGAGATTAAATAGTGATAAGAATTAGGAGTCGTAATATAGGAGATACCGAGAAATGTGAGTCTGCAGAGATTTGATAGTGCTGGGACCACAGGAAAGAGCTAAATCCTCATCTCACAAGGTAAGAAATGCATGAATATTATTTAGAAACAAAGACATACCTATCAAAAAATAAGCTAAAGGATTTCAGAGTGGTTTTCTTTGGGAAAAGGAAACTGAGAGAAGGGACTTGGGTCTGTGATTTATCTTATTCACCTTGTAAAACTAGTTGATTCCATAAATTGTAAGACTAATAAAAATTTTTAAAGACATTTTTAAAAGCAATATTGCTGAATTAAGTACTGTATTTTACTTTTCTGGAAACACTGTGCAGATTAATGAGATGTTTATAATACATTATGATCTCTTTGGAAGGAAAAAAATTCTTGTTTAGACTTTATATAGGTCCTTAGCTCATATTAGCATTTCCATCATTTCTAGTGTAATTATATTAACATTTCACTAGCATATGACTTTGCCTTTTCTAGAACTCTAATTAAGTTTTAAATAAGATGTATGCCACTGGGAATTTCTATTTACCCTTGTTAAACACCCTTTGATTATAATTCCACCTACTAATTCCTTCTGGTTTTTGTCTTCCAAACCATTTTTAATTTTTATGACTTGAATACAATTTGAACCGGCCCAGCAAATCATTTACAAGGTTGAGGTGTAAGATAATTTGGCAAACTAAACAGAAAAGAAGACAACCATTGGGCAGAAAACAGTGACCAAGTTTAACTCAGTTGATCACTTTTTTAAAAGAACACATACTTTTTATAAGTACTCACCGTGTGCTAGGTTCTAATTGCTTTACCTACTCCTGTGCTATGAATATTTTTCCAATTCATTTTAAGTATTTTTAGGCACTACTATACACTGAGCATTGTGATAAGAACAGCCAACATTCCTTGAGTACTTACCATGTGCTAGCGTCTAATTGCTTTACTTGCTTCTTGCTGTTTAATGACGGAGGCAACCCTATAGAGCAGATATGAATATTATCCCCGATTTGCAGATGAGGAAAATGAGGCATAGAGAATGTGAAAATAAATACAATTTAAAAGATGTTGGAACCATAAAAACTCTTTAAGCCTTGAGAGAGATGTGACTGTGATCTGAGTCATGTAGTTGTAACTTCTGCTTCCTAAATTATAGATTAACTCTCCTCCTCATTGTTCTTGTTCTGTAAATGACTAGGAGAGACCAGGGGCTGGACTTCCTCCCCTTCCCATCACTGATCTCTGTAGTAGATTAACTGCCTCCTTTATTATCCTGTATCTAACCCAGACCAGATGGTGCAAAAGACCCCCTAATTGTTACATCTTCAGTGTGGAATGTTACATATACCTTTGCAGAAAACAAAAAGATCATCTCCACTAATCAAATTACTGTAACTATGTATTAAGCCTCATACAGATGTCGCAATTCTGTTAAGCTCCCCAAACCTTATCTATAGAAACGACCCCCAACTTCTACACTTCAGAACACTGACTTGCATTGTTTAGAATCTGTGCATCCTGGGTGGCTATGCTCACAATTTGCACTTGAATAAACACTCTTGGAAATAAATTCTGACTGTTTTTATTATTTTAGGTTGACATTTTGGCATCCATGAAGGGACTTGAAGCAAGCCACTCATGACCCTTGTCATTCCACCAACAATCAGGGCCTTGGTACCAGCCTAAATGGCTCTTGTTTACCTGACCCTGCTGGAGTTGGCAGGGGTCTCTGGTGAGATTCCTGTTGGGTTTTGAATCTGTCTGGTTTTGGTTGAGTTTCAGCCTTTATTCAAGCAACCTGATTCTGGGTTCCATGGAGCTGGAATTGAAGCTCTGCTTTAAGGTAAGATAAGAGTTTGTTTTTTTTGTTTTTTTTGTTTTTTTTTGAGACAGTCTCACTCTGTTGCCTGGGCTAGAGTGCCGTGGCATCAGCCTAGCTCACAGCAACCTCAAACTCCTGGGCTCAAGCAATCCTTCTGCCTCAGCCTCCCGGAGTGGCTGGGACTACAGGCATGCGCCACCATGCCTGGCTGATTTTTTTTTCTATATATTTTTAGTTGTCTAGCTAACTTCTTTCTATTTTTAGTAGAAACAGGGGTCTCGCTCTTGCTCAGGCTGGTCTCAAACTCCTGACCTTAAGTGATCCTCCCACTTCGGCCTCTCAGAGTGCTAGGATTATAGGTGTGAGCCACCGCACCGGCCAGAGTTTTGTTTTTTGTTCCTAGAGATTCTGCTATTTGCAGATTTGTGATTTTCATTTTTCTCTGAGGTAAACGGTTGTTTGTTGAACTACCCATTAGAGTTTGTACAGCCTTTTCTCTCATTCACATTGTTGTTAGGGAAGGAAATAGGTTCTTTCTCTGAAAAAAGGAAGTCAATGTTTGTGGCCTTTTTGAAAATTTGTGATCTTAAAAAAACTGGCTGAACTCTGAAGCTTGGTTCATTTGACATATCTAAAGTCCCTTTTTGAGTCACTAAAACCAATGAAAAGCTTTCTATGAGGATGAAAATAAGTCCTGAAGATAATGGACGCTCTTCCTCTTGGCTGAAAAGCACCTTAGGTGACTAAGGTCTTGCAGGCGAGTCTGAGCTCATTGCTCATGACATGCGGTGGTCCCACAGGGAATCCCCAAAGAAGAACATGCAGGGAATCTTGCTTAACCTTGTGGGCACACAAGAAGGGCTGATCTAGTGCCTTAAGCACCCAAGGTTCCTGGGTTTCACTGGGACACGTAAGAAGGGAGAAGCAACTCAGGGGTGACACCTTGAGGAGTAATCCCCATTACGCAGCACCCTAGAATCATTGCATCTTTCTTTTTCAGTCTTTGGTCACTTAAAAAGAAAATCCAAATGATGGGCAATCATTCATCTAAAACTGAGTCTTCCTCCTTAAGGAGAGATCCACCTTTAGAAACTCCAGCTCGATTCATGTACGATACTTATGATGCCACCTCCTACCAATATCTAGAAAAATGATCTTACTTAATCTATGAAGACCCCCAACTATAATGGCCAAAATGGAGTGCCTGTGTGCATAATTAGAAAAAGTCAGCTCTGAAATTAAACAAAGTAATTGGGAGAGTTACTTTCAATGATACTTAGAAGCATCCAAAAGAGGCTCTGACAAAGTTCTTTCCCTGCAGGAAAAAAAAAATTTTAAACTCTCTAAAACCATTTCTGAATTAAAGAAAACTGCTAAAGTTTCTTCTTCTCCTGCCTTCCCCATCTCTTTATCCTGCCTTGCACAAACTTTGCCTTCTTTTCCTCCTCATCCCACTCCTGCTATTTTAGCTCCATTTTGTGAGCAGCCAAGCCAGTATCTCGTAGGGGAGAAGCTGCCTTAGTTGATCAACTGTGGTCAAAGGTAGAATTTACAGGCATAATAAGGAATTTCCTGATCCCCACCAGGACCCTATTGGTTTTGCCAGAGAATTTGAACTAAATATTTCAGCTTATGATCCTTGTTTTTCTGACTTGTATCAATTAGTTCACATGTTAGTATCAGAAAGTAAAGCTAAAGATTGGATAGCTAATGTACATTGGAGGAATCCCTTGGAAGACTTTCATAAGTTTTTAGAAGATTATAGATGTGCCCATAAGGTTGCAAAGTCTTTACTCAAAGCCATCCCTTTAGTCTTCCCAAGAGTGGTAAACTGGAAGAAAACATAACCACGTCAACAAAATCTAAGTGAGTCAGTAATAACATATTTTGAGAGATTTGAAAATATCTTTAAACAATATTCAGCATTATCTGAAGAGAGTCATGCTAACCATCAAAACGATACTCTCAATTCCATCTTCATAAATCAGATGAAGAATTGGCACTAAAAAGTAAAAAGACAATGCCATAGTTGGGCTACTTCTCAAATCCATGATTTGGTTTGTCTTGCTTATCAGTTATCTCACACCTTAACTAAAGAGGAGAGGGAGAGAGAAGCCAAACAAAAGAATAAGGGTAATAAAATTATGAATTTGCAACTAAAACAGCCATCCATCCAGTCTGGACCTCCACAATACCCCAGTAAACCTCAAGATGGACCTAACCATCTGATTTATAATTATTGCAAAAAGTCTTATCACTTTAAGAAAGAAAGATTACCAGAAACTAAAACAGAGAGAACAACAGGCAATGGAAGAAGAGAACGAATAGGAGAATTCTGGGGAATCTAAAGGGACCTTTCCTTTCCTCTTTACTAACATTCTGGGGGAAACATATTATTTTAAACAAACACAAGCTCTCGTTGACACTGGATCTGTGTTATCTATAATAAATCCCATCTTATTACAAGGTCCCGTTTCTCAGAGCAAACAAACAATTCAAATGTTAGTGTCACTAATACTCTGCTATCAGCACATAAATCTCAGCCTGTAGATTTTCAGCTAGGTTCTTTACAAGGTACTCATGTTTTTTCTCTTAATTCCCTCATCCCCTCATCATTTGATAGGAACAGACTTCTTATAGCTAATCTAAGACTTCTCAGAATATCCACATTTCTGTTTCTTTTTCTTTTTAAGATGAGGTCTCACTTTGTTGCCTGGGCTAAAGTGCAGTGGCATCATGATAGCTTACTGCAACCTCAAACTCCTGGGCTCAAGCAATCGTCCTGCCTTAGCCTCCCGAGTAGCTGGGACTGCAGGCGTGTGCCACCACACCTAGCAATTTTTTCAATTTTTTTGTAGAAACAGGGTCTCGCTCTTGCTCAGGCTGGTCTCAAACTCCTGGCCGCAAGCAATCCTCCCACCTCAGCCTCCCAAAGTGCTAGGATTACAGGCATGAGCCACTGTGCCTGGCCACATTTCTTATTCCCAAAAGGGAGAAATTTATCTAGATTTAGAAGACAAAATTGAATTACTAGCTATAATGAATTTTTCAGAATCTTGTTCTCTTAATTCACAAATTGCAATTCATATTGCCATAGAGGACACAATTATTGAGTGATGAAGAATTGTGAAAACTGCTAAAGGTGGTACCTGATCAATTGTGGTCAGTCTTCCACTGATATTGGAAAAATTTTCTTGGCTTCCCCAATCAAAGTTCATATAGATTCATCAAAACCTCTTCCAAATCTTAAACAATACCCTTTAAAACCAGAAGCTTTAGAAGAAATAAGGCCTATAGTTCTAGACTATATAAAAAGAGATATGATTATTCTCTGTACAAGCCCATGTAACACTCCAATCCTTCCTGTAAGAAAACCAAATGGTAGAGGATGGGGGTTTGTAAAAGATCTAAGAGCAATTAACAACATAGTCATTACTCACCATCCAGAAGTGTCAAACATCCATACATTGTTGACTGCCTCCCTACTAAAGGTGAATTCCTTATTAGATATATTTATGTAGTGCATTCTTTAGTATTCCTGTGGATAAAGATAATCAATTTCTCTTTATTTTCACTTGGGAAGACAGACGATACTCACGGACAGTCATGCCTCAGGAATACACTGAGAGCCAAATTTGCTTTTCACAAATATGAAAAGCAGACCTCTGAGATAGTGATGTCCTTAAGAAATCCATTTTAATACAATATGTGGATGATTTGTTTCCCTGCTCAGAGGATAGGCAAGCCTTCATAGAAGATTGGATTCACTTGTTAGAACAAGTAGCCTACAGGGACACAAGATCTCCAAAGAAAAACTTCAGTTTTGTTAAAAACAAGTCAGATATTTGGGTTTTATTACAAAATCCAAGGAAGCTCTTTTTGTCCACCCAAATAAGATAAAAGGAATATTGGCCTTCTGTACCCCAAAAAATAAGAAACAACCAAGAGGATTTGGGGGACTAGTAGTATACCATAGAAATTGGATTCTACACTTTTCTTTAAAAACTCAACCTTTATATAATATTTTAAAAGAAGATAAGCCAGACCCCCTGGACTGGATTGAGGAAAATCAGTTAACATTGGAAGAGATTCAAAAGAGCCTTACAGATGCCCCAGTTTTAGAACATTCAAATTATAATATTCCATTTTCATTGTTCGTGAAAATCAGGGAAGCACCTCAGGCATCCTGACACAAAGACATGGAGACAAAACAGACTTATAGTACACTCGAGTCAGCAACTGGACACTGGCTAAGGATTGCCACCTTGCATGAGAACAAGAACCGCCACCGCTCTGTCAGTAGAGCAACTGAAAAAACAGTGATGGGATTTCTGCTCTCTTTGTTCCACATTCTGTGGGAGCACTTCTAAATTTATAGCACCCTCAACATTATTCTGTCGGCAGATTAGCTTCTTATGTAGTCCTTCTTCTTTCTGTACCTCACATTATAATCTGCAATAATCTAAACTCTGCCACTCTTCTGCCTCTGCCATCAGATGAGACACTGCGCACTTGCGTAATTCTTAACCAACCAGCTTCTCTCTCCTAGAACGAACCTGTAAGAGATTCCCCTTACTGTGGCTGATGTTTCACGTACAGATGAATGTTACTTAAAGGATGAAGGTATGGCATGAACCAAACAACTTGCCTATACTTCCTGTTGAATTATAGTCATCGTTTTTAACCTATGTACATGACTGAACTCATTAAAGCCCTAATAAAATAAATGGTTACTTGGGGAAAACAATATTTTTTGAAACCACCTCTAACTAGAGTTCGTAAGGTGTACAATTGCTGTCTCATCTGCCAAAAATGCAACCCAGGGAAACCTTTACACAGTTCCCAAGGACATTTTCCTTTACCTGAAGGCCCCTTTGAAGTCTGGCAGTTAGATTTTATTCAGCTGCCACCATCACAAGGATGCAAGTACGTTTTGGTGATGATTTGCATGTTTTCTCATTGGGTAGAAGCATTTCCATGCAGAAGAGCGTCTGCCTTATCAGTAAGTAAAATTCTTTTAGAAAAGATTATTCAGACCCAGGAAGTTCTTTTAGAACTCCACAGTGCCTGAGGTATTCATTTTACCAAATCAATAATTCAATCAATATGTAAAACTTGGCCCATCCTCCAACACTTTCATTTTCACTGTGCATATCATCCCCAATCACCTGGATTGGTAGAGTGTACAAATGAAATAATTAAGACTCAATTGGCAAAAGTAACAGAAGTTTTTAAGATTCCATGAATAAAGACTCTTCCATTAGTTTTGCTTAAGCTAAGGTCAACTTCTTTAACAGAATGTCAGTCGTTCTCATTTGAAATAATAACTGGCAGGCCGGGCACGGTGGCTCATACCTGTAATCCTAGCACTCTGGGAGGCCGAGGCAGGCGGATCGCTCAAGGTCAGGAGTTCGAAACCAGCCTGAGAAAGAGCGAGACCCCCGTCTCTACTAAAAATAGAAAGAAATTAATTGGCCAACTAAAAATATATAAAAAAAATTAGCTGGGCATGGTGGTGCATGCCTGTCATCCCAGCTACTCCAGGAGGCTGAGGCAGAAGGATTGCTTGAGCCTAGGAGTTGGAGGTTGCTGTGAGCTAGGCTGATGCCACCGCAGAGTGAGACTCTGTCTCAAAAAACAAGAAATAATAACTGGCAGACCTATGAATTTGTCCCCAGAAAAGGGTAACTCCTTAACTTAAGAGGAGATGTACTCCTTTACTTTTCTAACCTTATGAAACAGTTAACTAAGAATTATAATCTATCCGCTTTAAAAATATAAGATGGAAAAAGAAAAATGAAAATAAAAAATAAAAAAAAAATGGAGAAAAAAAAGAATTATAATCTAGTGAAAGACTCTTTTCTTAGTAGGCTCCCAGGAAATGAAGGATTCAACACCCACAATTTTCAACCAAGATATTTCATCTACCGGAAACAACATCTTTTAAAAGACTCTCTCCAACCAAAGTGGAAGAGCCCTTATCAAGTGCTTCTCACTAATCCTTGGTTGTTAAATTAGAAGGAATAGTCTCCTGGATCCATGTTTCTCATCTGAAGGTGGCTCTATCTCCTGATGGACTATTTTCCCAGAAGGTGACCTCCAACTCAAAATAAGTCAGCTCCAGGCCAAGAAGAAGACAACATCTGATGTAGACAACTAAAACGCAAGGCTCCAGACCAGGCCTGCATCTAACTGAACACTTAATGTTAATGACTGTTAATAGACAGGGAAGATTTTCCTTTATGAGCCCCTAGTAAACTTCTTTATTTTTGTCCTTAGTCCTCATGTCTTGGTACTGCTATCACCAGCTGTTGCCTGTGAAGCAAATCTTTTGCAATGGTTCCACTACTATGCTGATTAATTACAAAAAGATGCTTGTTGGTATCCAGTCTCATACCCCTTTCCACTAGGGCTGGTTCTCCATGGTGGGGGTATCTCCCCTCCCAGGGCAAGATGGCTAGAATATTATAAATATATCCATTTTTCTAAAAAACATTCATCAGTACTTGACACTAGTATTACGAAAGATAATGTACATCACTGTACATTAATAATTAATGATACTTTAATTATTAATAATTAATAATAGCACTTTATAGCATTATAGCATAAAGGGAATGGGAAGAGCTGCTTCTTATTCTTTTTTTTTTTTTTTTTTTTTTTAGCCTCAGAGTGATTTTATTACAATAAATGCGACCTCCAGACCCTCGGGGTGACATCTGATTTACTTGGGGTGAAGGGAACGGTGTGTGGATTTAAGGTCTGTATGAACCCTCACATCCCAGGTATGGAAGCATGAGAAGACTGAAAAGCCCAGGCTTAGTCTTAAAACAGATAAAAGGAAACTCGCATGCAACGATGTTACAACCACTCCAAGCGATTCGCTTCTGGGTCCTCAGAAAACTGTGCAAGCAGGAGAGCCAAAGTGCTTCTTTGGTGAAAGAACTAGTTCATTAGCTTTAACATTGGCACTGTCCCAGCTGAGGGATGGAACACTGACACTGCCCCAGTTGAGAGATAAGACAACTCAATTTTAGGAAAGTATAACACAAATGTGGGATGGTGTTTTCTGGTTTACCGCCTCCTGTGGTTAGCTCAATCAACTTACCTCTGTATGCCGGGAACAGGGAAATAATATCAAAGATAGCTGGCCCAATGGCACTAGAGATATGAGAGGGATACCCAAAGAACACTGTATCCACACCAATATATTGCAAAGTACTAATTGGCATGCCACTGAATGGGCCCAATGACCAGGTATTTATGGGTTAGCTCCAAATGGAATGTCTCAACTATGTGGCACTAACCTATGTCCATGGTTACCCCCAGGATAGTTAGAACAATGTTCTTTGGGTTATGCTTAGGCACAAGGTTGAGTAGTTCATATCTTGTCAAAGTCTGCAAGTTTTCCTCATTTGCAATCTCATTGGGTCCTTTCTGTGTTCCCTTGGTATGATCATTTAGCTTTCATCTTCATACCACAACAGGATATTCAGGATATATCATTTGGCATGTGGAGGCCCTAGCCAATTATACACAAAATGCCCTGAAGGTAGCTGCATGGGTATTTTCTTATTAAATAATGAAGTTACCCTTATGAGAAAGGCTGTGTTACAGAACCATATGGTTTTAGACACACTCACTGCATCCAGAGGAGGGAACCTGCACCATCATACAAACTGAGTGTTGTGTCTATATCCCTGATGAATCAGATAACATCACTGCATTAGTTGCTGATATGAAACCCCCCAAATAACCTTTTAAATCCAACATTCTCTCTAAATGATTGGCTAAGTAGCTGGTTTGAATCTTGGGGAACTTGGTGGCAAAGTTCTTTTTTGCAGGAATTATAATCACTTGTGTTTTGTACTGTTTTTGTCTTCCCTGCTGCAGCATTTGTTTGCAATGGAGTCAACACATGACTGAAAAGACCAAAATAATGGTTGCTGAAAGAATTGAAGATGTGGTCGTTTAGCCTGACTCAGTTTGCAAAATCACTTCCTTCGTTGCTTTAAACTTGGCCTATACTCCAGCAGCCTTACAGCTTCTCCAATTCCCCTTCATTGTAGGACATGACATTCTAGGAATGAGCCTTCCTGGTGATGTGGGACTAAACCCCAGGATATAAAAGGAGTCAAAATTATTGAGTTCATCTATGATGCTTTCTTTCAAAGATCTTGATAGAAAGGGGAAAATGTGCAAATAAATAAAATTTAAAAGCTGTTGGAGCCCAAAAATTCTTTAAGCTTGAAGACAGATGTAACTGTGATCTGTCCTGTAACATGTAGTTGGTAGTTGTGACTTCTGCTTCTTAGATTATAGATTAACTCTCTTCCTCGTTGTTCCTGTTTTGTAAATGACTAGGAAAGACCAGGGACCAGACCTCCTCCCCTTCCAGTCTTTGTTATAGATTAACAAAGACCTGTACCTAACTCCTGTACCTAACTCAGACCAGATGGTGCAAAAGACCCCGTGACTATCACATCTTCAGTTTGGAATGTTAAATATACCTTTCCAGAAAAGAAAAAGATCACCTCAACTAATCAGATTTACTAAAACTATGCATTAGAATTTATACAGAAAGATGTTGAGATTCTGTTAAGCTTCTACCTTGTCTTTATAACTGACCTCAAACTTCTACACTTTGGAACACTGACTTCTATTCTTTGGAATATGTGCTTCCTGGGTGATCATCCCCAAACTTAGCACTTGAGTAAACTTTCTTCAAACTGTATTCTGACCCTTTTGATTATTTTAGGTTGACAAGAGATTAGGTGTGTTTCCTGAATTCCTTAGAGAGTAGCTGAGCTGGGAATCAAATTCCCAGCTCATACTCTGAATCAGTGCTATGTGTCACTCCCCACTAGACAGTGATGGGCAACATGGAGGAGACCACAAAACTAAGGAAGAAAGGACTAGGTGTGGTGGCTCATGCCTGTAATCCTAGCACTCTGGAAGGCCCAGGCGGGAGGATTGCTTGAGGTCAGGAGTTTGAGACCAGCCTCAGCAAGAGTGAGACCAACCCTCTTATAAAAAAAAACAAAAAAATAAAAATATATATAAAATAATAAAACTAAGAAAGAAAGAAAAAGGAATTAAGTTTATTGAACACTTTACTATGGTCCAGAAAAGTTCTATTATTGTATAATGAATATTCCTTCATTATACATTGAAAAAGGTTAGAAAACTTGTCCAAGGTCAAAGACATAAGCTTTAGCCCTCAAGAAACTTATTTCTACCGAGGGTAAATATAAACACAGAAGGAACTGGCAAAGCTATAAGATGATGTAGGAAATCTTTAGTAGAAATGAAAGTATAGCAAGATCTTCAGGGAGAAAGTGTTAGTCCAAGGGAGTCGCTGGTCAGGCTTCCGTGAGGAAAAGGAGTTTGTGGCCTAAGACTTGACGCATAGGATTTGGATAAATAGAGAGGAGAGGTGAACAGCATTGTTCCTGATCGTTCTTTTCTATACTTGCAATTTTCCTCTTTTGGTAAATGTTTTATTATTTTACAAGACATGAGCTTTAGGGTTGACAAAAAGTCATTTCCTGATTCACCTCTTTTTATAGGAATTTCAAAGCAGGGGCAAATGCCTAAACTTAGAAAACCATAACATATGAGAGGGAAAGAGCAAAATACAGAAAAGGAAGAGGAAGGATGTTGTTCTCCTAACATTAGTATAGGTGGGAAGGGTAGACATTGGGAGATGAAAAAAGGAAAGGAAAGAAAAATTTAGAAAAGAGAAGTGAAATTAAAGAAAGAAAAGTGAAATTCCCAGAGGGAAGTCTATTTTGAAATATGACTTGGGTTCAAAACTTTCATGGCCCAGGCCACTGATCTGAATGCTCTTAGAGAAGCTATCATAAATAAAATGCTAAGCCAGCCAGGTTTTTTTGTTTTAAAGAATGTTAGAGGTATGGAAGAGAAGAAAAGTTTTCTCAGCCAAGACTTTTGTCAGCCTCTTCAGATCAGTAACACATTGTCTCAATCTGGGGAAGTATTGCTACTGCTTAGCATTTGGGGTGAAGCCAACTGCAATGTTCAGCAAATATGGGTTCTATCTACTTGAAAATAATTGCCTTTACATCTTGTGACATCTTCCATGGACTCTGCAATGAAAATAAATTATAATCCCTTTGGGTGGGAGAAACTAAATTAGAAAGAAAAATGATTAGAAACAGAAGGCAGCTTGACGCTTGTGGTGCCAGATTTGTTCAACATGTGATTCAAAAGCTGTGGATAAGTTTTTCTGGCCAGTCTCCCAATTAACAACCTTTAGCTTACTCAAAAGCCAAAATCCATGACTCAAAAGAGCGTGCTAGAAAGAAATTTTTGACAGATAAAATTAGCTATTCCTGGCAACATCAAATAACATAGACATATACTCATGTACCTTTTTTTTGGAACAAAGCTCAAAATACACCAAGATCTAACTTAAACTGCTCCCCAGTGCTTTAAAGCTCAACTATGTTAGCTAACATTTATCAAGTGCTTACTATATGCCAGGCATTACAGTTAATTCTTATACCAACATTATGAGATAAGTACTATTCTCACATAATCTTACTTTAAAGATGATGAAATTCAGTCCAGGGCAAGCTTAATAACTTGTTCAAGGTCACACAGGTAAAATATGACAGAGCCAGGACTGAAACTGAGACAATTTGACTCCACTACACTCTTTAAAAAAGTCCTTACCCAAAAGGAGTTTATAGCCTAATACTGGGTTCAGAAAAGTACCCTCCAATGTGGTAAGTGCATGCATACTAAGAGTGCTAAGGACAATGAAGTAAAGTCATCTAACCTTGCCTTTGGCTATAGGGAAGTCACCATCAAAGGAACAGCTATACCAAGACAGAAGCCAAGGATGGAGAAAGAGGGAAAGAATTCTAGACAGAGGAAGAAGCAGGTCACCAGATCCAGAGATAAAAGAGAGCTCAGTACCAGCGGTGCATAGAAAGAAAGGGCTAATGGCAATGGTGAGCCATTTTGAAAGGTTTCAAACTAAGGGTGAGCCTGACTAGATGTGCATTTCTTAAACGTTTGGGAGCTGCTTTGGAGAATAACAAGAGGAGAGTCAAAGAGACCTGCTAGGCTACTGCCTTGGGGTAATGCTGGCATGGCCCTAGGCAGTAGTGGTGGAGATGGAGAGAAGCAGATGAACTGGAGAGCTATTCAAAAAGTGGCCTTGACAGTAGATGACATTAAAGGTAACAAGAAGGAATCAAGATGTCTCCTAAGTTTCTGGCCTGAGCAAAAGGATGGGTGGGATGCCATTCACCAAGATGGGAAATCCAGAAAGAGGAGCAGGTTCAAGAATAGGAAGAAGGCCAGGTACAATGGCTTATATCTGTAATTCCAGCACTTTGGGAGGCCTAGGTGAGAGGATGGCTTGAGGCAGGAGTTCAAGACCAGCTAGACAAAAAATTTAAGCAGCCCACCCTGAATGCCCAAGCTCTGGGAGACCCATAGTTCCCCTGGGACCCACTGGTCCCCCAAGGCTGCTGAGGTCCAAGTGGGTCCTGGGAGTGTTGGCTCTGCATTCAGCAATATGGAGACCCAGGAGCTGAAATTCCCTGGTCAGGACAGCTGCAAAAATCCTGTCTGTCTATGAGGGAAACGAGCCACACCCCCTGTGCAAAACCTGGCCCTGGTGAGCAAAGTACTATTGGGGGTGCCCCCCACCACCGCAAGCCTAGAAGTGGCTGTCCCACAGCTAACCCATGCCAAAAGCTCATTTTGGGAGCAGACGTGGCTGTGTCCACAGCACTGGATGGTTGGAGGAGGGGAGGTCCTCGTCTCTATATCCCTTCTTGGCCTCTGGTACTGCCTAACACACGTTTACGGAATATTCTACCCAAAAAATGCAGAATATACATTCTTCTCATCAGTACATAGAACATTTTTCCAAGATACACCACATGTTAGGTCATAAAACAAGTCTCAGCAAATTTTTAAAAATTGATCAGACCATAGTGGAGTAACTAGAAATAAATTCTGGGAGGAACTCTCACAACTATACAAATACATGTAAATTAAACAACCTACTGCTGAATGATCTTTGGATCAATGACAAAATCAAGTTGGAAATAAAAAAAATGTTGAATTGTAAGACAACAGCAACACAAACTACCAAAAATGTCTGGGGTATAGTAAAAGCAGTGCTAAGAGTGAAGTTCATAGCACTAAATGCCTACATTAAAAAGAAAGAAAGAGGCCAGGCGTGGTGGCTCACACGTGTAATCCTAGCACTCTGGATGGCTGAGGTGGGAGGACTGCTTGATCTCAGGAGTTTGAGACCAGCCTGACCAAGAGCAAGACTCTGTCTCTACTAAAAATAGAAAAATTAGCCAGGCATGGTGGTACACACCTGTAATTCCAGCTACTCAGGAGGCTGAGGCAGTAGGATTGCTTGAGCCCAGGAGTTTGAGATTGTTGTGAGCTATGATGATGCCACTGCACTCTACTCAGGATAACAGAGTGAGACTCTGTCTCAAAAGAAAAAAAAAAAAAGATCACAAATTAATGTCACATCTCAGGGAACTAGAAAAACAAGAACAAACCAAACCCAAAGCTAATAGAAGATAAGACATAACAAAGATAAGAGCAGAACTAAAAGAAATTGAAACAAATAAAAGAAGACAAAGGATCAATGAAACAAAAAGTTGGTTATTTGAAAAGATAAAATTGACATACCACTAGCTATATTAACCAAGAAAAGAAGACAGAGGACTCAAATAAGCTCAATCAGAAATGAAAAGGGGCTGGGTATAGTGGTTTGTGCCTATAATTCTAGCACTCTGGGAGGATGAGCTGGGAGGATCACTTGAGGTCAGCAGCCTGAACAAGAGCAAGACCCTATCTCTACTGAAAATAGAAAAAATTAGCCAGGCATGGTGGTATGAGCTGGTACTCCCATCTATTTGGGAGGTTGAGGCAGGAGAATTGCTTGAGCCCAGGAGTTTGAGGTTTCAGTGAGCTATGATGATGCCACTGCACTCTTGCCAGGACAACAAAGTGAGACCCTATCTCAAAAAAAAAAAAAAAAAAAAAAAGGAGACATTACAACTGATACCTCAGAAATACAAAGATCATCCAAGACTACTACAAACCTCTATGCACATAAGCTATAAAATCTAGAGGAAATGGATAAATTTTTGGAAGCACACAATCTCCCAAGCTTGAATCAGTAAGAAATAGAAATCCTGAACAGACCAATAATGAGTAATAAAATTGAATCAGTAATAAAATATCTCCCAACAAAAAAAGCCCAGGACCAGATGGATTCACAGCCAAATTCTACCAGACCTACAAATAACTGGTACCTATCCTACTGAAACTACTGAAAAACAAAATAAAATACCTAGGAATATATTTAACCAAGAAAGCGAAAGATCTCTAGAAGGGAAACTAGAAAACACTGATGAAAGAAATCATTGATGACACAATCAAATGGAAAAACATCCAATGCTTATGGATTGGAAGAATCAATATTGTTAAATTGTCCATGCTGCCCAAAATGATTTACCGATTCAATGTAATTGCCATCAAAATTCCAATGTCATTTTTCACAGAATTAGAAAAACCAATCCTAAATTTCTTACGGACTCAAAAATAAGCCCAAATAGCCAAAGCAATCATAAGCAAAAAGAACAAATTTGGAGGCATCACACACATTACCTAATTTCAAATTATACTGCAAAGCTATAATAACCAAAACATCATGATACTGTTATAAAAGTAGGCACGTTGATCAATGTAACAGAATAAAGCATCTAAAAAATAAAAATAAAAAATAAAAACATCATATACCTACAACCAACTTATCTTCCACAAAGTATATAAAAACAAACACTGGGGAAACGACACTCTATTCAATAAATTGTACTGGGAAACTTGGAGAGCCACATACAGAAGAATGAAACTGGATCTGTATCTCTACCCATACACAAAAATTAATTCAAGATGGGTTAAAGACTTAAATGTAAGACCTGACACCATAAAAATTTGGGGTGAAAACAGAAAAAACTTTTCTAGACATTGGCCTAGGCAAAGAGTTTATGACTAACACCCCAAAAACAAGTACAACAAAAATTATAGGACATAATTAAACTAAAAACTTTCTGCACGGCAAAGGAAACAGTCAACAGAGTAAATAGACAACCTACAGAATGGGAGAAAATATCTGCAGGCTATACATTTGACAAGGGACTAATATCCAGAATCTACAAGGAACTCAAACAAATCAACAAGAAAAAAGCCAATAACCCCATCAAAAAATGAGCAAAAGACATGAACATTTCTCAACAAAAGATATAAAAATGGCCAACAAACATAAGAAAAAA
Source organism: Lepilemur ruficaudatus (assembly GCA_963574885.1). Lineage (NCBI taxonomy): Eukaryota > Metazoa > Chordata > Mammalia > Primates > Lepilemuridae > Lepilemur > Lepilemur ruficaudatus. The sequence goes on from CAUYRT010050383.1 coordinate 45,698, forward strand.
TGCTCAACATCACTAATCATCAGCAAAATGAAAATTAAAACCAGAATGAGATACCACCTTACCCCTGTCAGAATGGCCATTATTCAAAAGTCAGAAAACAATAGACATTGGCATGTAAAAGGGCATGATTATACACTGTTGGCGGTAATATAAAGTAGTACAACCACTATGGACAACAGTCTGGCATTTCCTCAAAGAACTAAAAGTAGACCTACCATTCGATCCAGCAATCCCACTACTGAGTATCTACCCAAAGGAAAAGAAGTCATTATAAAAAAGACACGTGCATTCATATGTTTATTGCAGCACAATTTATGGTTGCAAAGATAGGGAATCACCCTAAGTGCCCATCAACGATGAGTAGATAAAATGTGGTGTATATATATATATGTACACACACACACACACACACACACACAGATACCATGAATACTACTCAGCCATGAAAAAGAATGACATAATGTCTTTTGCAACTTGGATGGAACTAGATGGAGCCCATTATCCTAAGTGAAGTATATCAGGAGCGGAAAAACAAATACCGCATGTACTCACTTTTAAGTGAGAGCTGAACAATGGGTATACAAGTAACGCAAAGTGGTATAGTGGACACTGGAGATTGAGAAGGGGTGAAGTTGAAAGAGGGTGAAGGTTTGAATATTACTTATGGGTACAATGTACACTTTTTGGGGTGATGAGCACACTAAAAGCCCTTATTTCACTACTGTACAATTCATTCATGTAACAAAAGACCACTTAGACCCCTTAAATCTATTGAAATGTTTTTAAAAGAATAGGAAGAAGATAATTAAATTTATCTTCTTAAATCTATTGAAATGTTTTTAAAAGAATAGGAAGAAGATAATTAATTCCATTTTTACCATGTTGTGGTGCTATGCAATATATTAATGCACATAAAGATCATTATTTAAGAAAAGAACAACTCATGTAAATTAGTTTAATCAGCCATTAATAGTTATCCTAACATATTTAATAACAGTTTGATTCACAAAATTTTGATATATACACAGCTTTTCAATAGAACTTTTTTTTCCATTTAGTATCCTCATCTATCAAGACCTTCATATATACAATTTTTCTTATTACTAGGCATTTTGAACATGATATTACTTTTTTAAATGATTGACAAACTAACATATGGACCTAGGGGAAAATAAATTCAAACAGTACAAAATACTGTACAATAAAAAGGTCTCTTTGTTAGTATGAATTTATATTTAACTTAATAGAGATATATGTTGTTGTATATAGATACATTAGTTAATATACACACATTGTGTATATTTGCTCTATTGGCTGAGAGGGCCTGCTGCACATCTTACACCCTGACTTTTGCTTCTGACATTATAGGGATATGCATATGTGCGATTCGCCTCTCCCTATCCTCTCAACACCTTTCTTGCTATATGCCCAGGTGGCTGACCTTATGATCAATGTCAACAGGCTCCCTATCTGTCACTTCTTCCAGTAGGAGTTGAGCAATGGAGGAATCGAGGAGCAGGGAAAGCATCAGGCTGAGATCAGAGGCAGGGAGGGGAGATTTTGGGATACTTATTCCCCCAGCTCCTTCCTTGTTGAGCTTACAATTAGCAATGGTTCCATTCTTCTACTGAAGGCCACAGCTCCTGTTGGGCAACCCTCCAAAATCTCCGTGGATTCTGGTAACAGCTCCTTCCTCCCACCTCCTCAGGCTAGAGTTGCTGACAACCCTTCTACTTTTATGACTGTTGACAGCTGACAGCTGACAACTCCCTTCAGCTAGCCCTGAAGTTCTTCACCATGCCTTTTGGGTTTTCCTTGACTTTGCCCACACTTTTGTGAACAGCTGCATCATTGACTCCATCTGAGTGTGCCGTCTCTTTTTTGCTCAGACTCTGAGTCATGTAAGAGACAAATACATATTCCCATCATTTATACAAATGTGAGCATACTATACATACCTTTTGTACCTTGCCTTTTTTTCATCTCAATACAGTTTGGGTTTCTTTCCATGCACATATATATCAGTCTGCTTTATTAGTATCCCATTGTCTGTGTCTACCATACTTTTAAATATTACATCCAAAGATGAGAATTAAAGCTGAAATTTACTAGAGGGACCATGAAGCATGGGATGGGATAATAAGATAGGGCTGGAACTTCTGTGAGATAGTGGTGAGGTGAGCTGATGTTGCTAAAACCCTGTAGAGTTTTGCAGTAGTTAAGAGAGTGGGCTTGGGTATCATACTGTGAAGGTTCATATTCCAGCTTGACCAAGCTGTGTGACCTTAGACAAATAATTTAGCCTTTCTGTGTATATTTTCTCATCTGCAAAATGGGAATAACAATATCTACTTCAAGGTAATACTTATGCTCAAAAGCAGTTTCCTTTTCAAGTTGACTTTCGAGTCAGACCACACCAGGCAACATGGCGCAAATACTGCCATGCGCCTGCCTCCTGGTCTCCCCCAGGTTCCCAGTCCTCTGCTTCTTTCTCCTCAGCCTTCCTCAGCTGCTGCCTTCCCTCATTCTTCCACTGCCTGTCCCTGTGTGTGCCCTTTTACAGGCTTTCTCTCTATTGACATTTAGGATCCATTTTAAATGAAGAATTAAACAGTAGATTCTAGGGTTGTGTTGTTATTAATTTATAGTGCATTAAGAGGGCATGAACAAATTTCAAAAGCATTCTTTATAAAGCAAAGTAGCTGTCAGGCAGCATCCTCCCAGAAAAGGAAGATAAACTGTCTCAGATATGCTGTTGTTTTCCACCGGAAGTAGTTAATGCGATTGCCTAGATTAGTGTCTGCTGAGCTCTACATGAGTCTTTGACTACTTTTAAGGAGAACTTACTGAGCATAAGGTTCCACCATTAACAAAAAAATAAAGTTATTAATTACACATGCAATAATGAGAAACAATTGAATAAACTTTATATATTAAGCTTTTTTTCTTCCAAAAGTTCAGGCAATGAAAAAACTAAAAAATAAACAGTTAAAAATAAATTTTAAAAAGATTTTTTTCCCTTTACATATGTCATTAAAAGATGTAGGCACCAAAAACCAGTTTATTTAGAGGACATTTCTCCAAGAAATGAACAAGAAGTTCAAAGTATTGTAGAGCTTTTATTTTCTTCCTCACTACCTGAACTCAAGCATTCTCTGCATTTTATATGAAGAAGAGAAAAGGCCCTCATCCCCCTGCTATAAATGAGTTCTGAATGTTAGAATACCCAACGGCTTGCTGCTGCCTTTTAGCTGTCTGCTTCCTCTTCCTAAATGCCTGGTTTTAATTGCCACATGCATCCTGAAGCCTTCCAGTTTGCTGTCCCCAGGTCTGATGTATGTGGATTTCAGTCACACTGGCTTCCTTTTTGTTTCTCAAGCACATCAAACTCTCTCCTGGCTCAGAGTTTTTGCATTTGCTGTTCCCTCTTCTGGGAAGGCTGTGTCCTCATCCTTCAGCTCTCTCTTCAAATGTCACCTCCTCAGTAAGAAAAAAGCTTTCTCTGACCACCCTCTCTAAAGTAGTCCTCTCTTTCCCCATGCTGGGCATTGTTCCCATTGATAACTCTACAAGACACTGTTCTGTTTCTGCCATAGCTTTTTACCATAACAGAATATTATCTGATTTACTTGTTTGCAGATAGTCATTGTCCCCCACTAGAATATAAGTCCTCTGAGGGCAGGAACTTGTTCAGACTTGTTCACTGCTGTGTCTGCAACACTTAAGATAGTGTTGATGCAAGTAGGCGGCACAATAAATACTCATTGAGTGAATAAATGAATGAATGAATGATTAAATGAACGAACAGAATACTCAAACATCTGACTCATTATAACATGGTACATCAGTATTTACTTGAAACAACCCTCAAGTTTCCCTTTTCCCCTTCCATTAACAAAGCACAGAATTCATGAGATAAGATATACAAGGATAGGCCAGGTGGTGGTGGCTCGCCCCTGTAATCCTAGCACTCTGGGAGGCTGAGGCAGGATTGCTTGAGCTCAGGAGTTCAAGACCAGCCTGAGCGAGAGTGAGACTCTGTCTCTACTAAAAATGGAAAAATTAGCTGGGCATCATGAGGATCGCTTGAGCCCATGAGTTGGAGGTTGCAGTGAGCTAGGCTGATGCCACTGCACTCTACCCAGGGGACAGAGTGAGATTCTGTCTCAAAAAAAAAAAAAAGGAAATTGAACCCTCCTCTTCACTTCCCCCTCATATAAAAATAAATTAATTAATTAAAAAAGACATACAAGGATAACTTTAAAAGTGAAATAAACTTCAATAATAAGAAACTTGGAAGGGTTCTCAAATTATTCTTTGCTTAGAAAACTATGCCATTATTGGGCAGGCACAGTGGCAGGGACCTGTAGTCCCAGCTTCTTGGAGAAGTGGGAGGATCCTTTAAAGCCAGGAATTTGAAGCTGTAGATTGCCCCTGTGAATAGCAATGTGCACTGCAGCCAGGGGGCGACATAATGAGCCCCTCTCCCTATAAAAGAGAGAGAGAGAAAAAGAAAAAGAAAGAA
>CAUYRT010050384.1:0-12095 GCA_963574885.1 Lepilemur ruficaudatus
ATGCCTGTAGTCCCAGCTACTTGGGAGGCAGAGGCAGAAGGATCGCTTGAGCCCAGGAGTTTGAGGTTGCTGTGAGCTAGGCTGATGCCACGGCACTCACTCTAGCCCAGGCAGCAGAGTGAGACTCTGTCTCAAAAAAAAAAAAAAAATTTAGAAAATATATAAATATATTAATACAAAAATTAATAAAAATTTGTAATCCTACCATTAAGAGTTAAACCACTACCAATATTTTTTTAATTGTACTTTTTTTTCTTACTCTGTCACCCAGACTGGAATGCAGAGGCATGCTCATAGCTTACTGTGTCCCTGAAACCTTGAACTCCTGGGCTCAAGTGATCCTCCTGCCTCAGCCTCCTAAGTAGCTAGGACTACAAGCATGCACAACCACACCACACCTGGCTAATTTTTAAAAAATTTTTTTGTAGAGATTGGGTCTTGCTATGTTGCTCAGGCTGATCTCAAATTCCTATCCTCAAGCAATCCTCCTGTTGTGGCCTCCCAAAGTGCTGGGATTATAGGCGTGAGCCACTATACCTGGCATTAAATTATACTTTTATTATAAGTGTTATATTAATACTTCATAGTCAAAGGCATACCAAATATTAAAGTAACCCAATACAAAGAACCCTCTTCACCAAATACCATTTAAATATAAATGATTGATTCAGTTTTTTTTTTGATTCAGTTTTTTATTAAATCCATTTAACATTCTGAGTAGAGATTTTTTGGACCCCTGGACTGGCTGCTCTTTCTCAAATTATCAACTCTAAGACTACCAACAGTTTTTTAAAAGCTAGGGTAATGTAAACAATATTATCTGAATAATGAGATTTTCATTTTTTAATATCGTTGTCCAATATGAATACAGGCCAAAGAAAACTCCTTGAATATGAAATGAAAGGAAGGCTGCACATTTGTCTATGATTAAGATAGCTTTCTTCCCAGTACTGTTTAAATAACCTACAGTCAGGTCATATTGTTGCTTTTAATGATCTAATCTTAGCTTACCTAAGGAATCTTCATGAGAATCTAGCAATATGTCATTTTGGAAGATTTTCTTAAACTCTTTATTGTGAGATAATTGAGATTCAATGCAGTTACTGCAAATAATACAAAGAGATCTCATATACCCTTGACCTCGTTTCCCCAATGATAATTTCTTTCATAACTATAGTATAATATCACAACCAGGAAACTGACACTGATACAACCCATTGATCTTATTCACATTTCACCAGTTGTATATGCACTCATTTGTGTGTGTATATTTGATTCTATGCAGTTTTATCATATGTAGATCTGCGTATTTACCACCACTATCAAAATATAGGACAGTTCCATCACCACAAAGATCCCTTGAGTAGTCCTTTTATAATTGTATCCACTTCCCTTCTGCTCCTGTTCTCCCTTCCCTTCTCTTCCTAACCCCTGGAAACCACTAATCTGTTTCTCTACTTTTATCATTTCAAGAATGTTACATAAATGGAATCACAAGGTACATAATCTTCTAAGATTGGCTTTTTTTCACTCAGCACAGTTACCTGGAGATTCGTCCAAATTGTTCCATGTATCTACAGTTCATTCCTTTTTACTGCTGAGTAGTGTTTGACGTTAGGGATGGACCACGGTTGGTTTAATCATTCATTCATCCATTGTAGGCCGTCTGAACTGATTCCAGTTTTTGGCTGTTACAAATAAAGCTGTCATGAACATTTGTGCACAGGTTTTGTGTGAACCTAGATTTCCATTTCTCTAGGGATAAAAGCTGGAGGATTTTGTAAATGCCTGCCAGGCTATTTTGGTCCTAGCATAATTTACTTTTTTCATCTTGTCTTCTTTCTATTCGCTCTGCATGTTTTCAGTGATTTTTGACTACTGTTAGAGCATCTGTTTCTTTCCTTTCTTAAGCATCCTATTTAATGACAAAGGTTTCCAAAGGGGAAGTAAAAGAGCAAATGGTATGCATTGGTTTCCCTTCTCTGCTACATTGGGAGTACCGTTTAAACTTCTAATGATTATTACATGGAGAATTGTATATACCTTTGAAGTTGGCATGATGAATCTTAAAGCTCAAGAAGTAAACCTAACAGCCTGAGCAAAAGCGAGGACCCCGTCTCTACTAAAAATAGAAAGAAATTAATTGGCCAACTAAAAATATATAGAAAAAAATTAGCCAGGCATGGTAGCACCTGCCTGTAGTCCCAGCTACTTGGGAGGCTGAGGCAGTAGGATTGCTTGAGCCCAGGAATTTGAGGTTGCTGTGAGCTAGGCTGACACCACGGCACTCACTCTAGCCCAGGCAACAGAGCCACTCACTATCTCAAAAAAAAAAAAAAGAAGAAGAAGAAGAAGTAAACCTAAGCACATCTTTGCTTTCAGACTTACAAGATGGTAACATCAGAGCAAGCCAAACACACGGAACATATAACAAATTTGAAAGAAAAAACAAAAGCAGAATTACATCCACTTCAAGGTAAAGTGAATTTCTTAATTTTTTATTTTCATTTATTTTGGGGGGCACTAATTCCCATCATCTTGCCTAGCAACAAACAGTATTAGCTTTTGGCTTCTTTGCTAACTTAATCCAGGATGGCTCTGGGTAGGAGTTCATTTAGAAAGAAAAGCTCAACCAAAATCTAAAAAATATTGTTATACCTTTTGGATGAGTGCATTTGATAAATGAACACGTTTTACATTTATACTGCTGACCAGTGGCTTTGACTTTCTTTGTGTGCTAATATTATTTTTCCCCTGCTAAGGCATCTATTCATGCAGGCATAATTTACTGTCTGTCTCTCTCAGCAGCTTGACCTTTTGTTTCTCTCATTACTTTTTAAAATCATAAAACTAATTTTTCTTTCAGTTTCGGCTAAGACCACCTGTGTGCCTTTGCCCAAAGTACACTTGACATTAGTAGAGTCAGTTGTGTATATTGAGTCTCTCAGCTGGTGAAATAATGGCCATGGGAACAGAAACTTTATATTTTCACCTTAATGTGTATTTCTTGCCTTAAACTGCTTGCTTTAAACCATACTTTTTCCCCATCTCAACTATAATGCCATTATTATCAATTACTATGATCACTATTTAAGGACAGAGATATTAGCTGCTCATGAACCAGTTTTAACCTGTTAATCATGACTATAACAAGAAACAAAACTAGCCGGGCTTGGTGGCGCATGCCTGTAGTCCCAGCTACTCGGGAGGCTGAGGCAGAAGGATTGCTTGAGCCCAGGAGTTTGAGGTTGCTGTGAGCTAGGCTGAGGCCACGGCACTCTAGTCTGGGCAGCAGAGTGAGACTCTGTCTCCAAAAAAAAAAAAAAAGAAACAGAATGTCATCAATAAATATTATTGAATATAATCAGAAGAAAGTTGTTTGTAATAATAAAGTAAATCATTTTCATTGCACTTTATTGGTTTTAAGTCCCTTTTCACACACATTATGTTAATTAATCTTCACAATAGCCCTGTGAGGTAGATATTATCAATATCCCTACTTTACAGATGACAAAACTGAGGCTGACAGAGGATTAGCGATTCCTCAGAGTCGCCAGTTAGCAACGTGGCTGCTTGTCCATGCTCTTTCACATAAAAGGTCGAATAGGTTGGCTACTTATTTTCATATTCTTTGTATTTGAGTAAGTAACATATCATATTTTTTTTTAAGTTCAAAAAAGTTTACAGAAAAGCAGATCCCTCATCTCCCAAGAGGCAACCAGTAAAACCAGTTTCTTTCCATCCTCTTGGACAGAGTCTTTGCAAATACAACTAGCTAGTTATATAACTTACTCCCTTTTTGTCCTCACATAGATAGTACCATACTGTACACATTGTTCTTTCTCTGCTTTTTCACCTGAGTCTGCCTTGAATACCATTACACATCAGTGCATGTAGATCTGTCCTACTTTTCAAAATGACCGCACAGTATTCAATTGTATCCCGTGCTCTTTAAATTAATACTTTGCTTAATGGACTGAATCTTAAAGGTGAAAAAGAGAATGCTGCAGAAGTTGAGAAAGCAAGTTCAGAAGCTCCTGAAGTATCTGTCATGGAAGCTGAGGTGGTAGGTGCTGAAGAAACTCCAGGTGCTATGGTTGCGGTCCTGACCGAGGATTCAGCCTGTCCAGGTGGTTTGGAGGCTGCTCCAGAGACAACAGCAGTTGAGGCCGAAACTGCCCTGGAGGTAACAGATGCAGAGATGGGCGAAACCACAGAAGTCAACACTGAAACGACCCCAGAGATTACACTAGCAGCTTTGGATGAAGCTGTTGCCATCAGTAATGATAAAGGTACAACAGAGAACAAAAGCTCTGATGAATATGCTGAGCTAGAAGAAGAAAATTCTCCACCTGAGTCAGAACCCTCTCCTGGGGATGGTTTGCAGGAAGAAGCCAGTGTTGGTTCTGAGGCTGCCTCAGCCCAAGGCTAATCTCATGCTGGTAGACAGGTCAGCAGAAAATGCCACTGAGTGTCTGATAGGTGTGTTTGTATTTTTAGTAAGCTTAGTTTTAAAAAAGACTTCTTTTCTAGAAAGCTTTAACATACCTTGAAGATTTTTGGTATCTACTGATAGATTTTAGGATTGAGAGATTTGAAATTTTTTATGTCTTAATGGTTTTCTACTCTCTGAGATCAGAATATGATGTTGCAGTAACGAGCTTAAATAGTTTCATCATTGAATTTAAATTTTATAAAATAGGAATTGAGCTATATATACAACCTGTATTTACTTTAATTTTGCTGTATCTTTACCTTACTTTATTGTATGTAGATCTGGAATACTTAGTTTGATTTGAACTCATTTAAATAAAATTAGAAAATCTTTAGTGCTTCTACTTTTATTCACTAATATTTATATGTATAAATAGTATATTATATATTAACATATACACGTATAATATCACATGAAGAAATTAAGCTTTTGTAATATTATTGAAGAAAGAACATATAATCTATGGAGAACTCTGTGTGTAACAATATATTTGCCCTTTCCCCGTCTATACTACATAGGGGGCTATGCAGATAGTGTCCATTCAGTCCAGTTCAATTCACTTTGAACAATATTTATTGAGGATTTACACTTCATGCCAGGAATCATTCATTCATTCATTTATGTGTTCAACAACTATTAGCTAAGCACCTATAACCTATTAGGTACTGTTTTAAGTGCTCCCCAGCTTATATTTTAGAGTGCGACCATGTGATAAACAAGTAAAAGAACTATATAGTATGTTAGATACTGATAAGTGCTAAGGATAAAAGTAATGAAAATAAAGGGATTTTAAGTGTTGGTTAGAGGTGGAAGTTTTAATTTTAGATAGAGTGGCCAGAGAAAGCCGTCCTAGGAAGGTGTATTTTGAGTAAAGACCTGAAAGATATATAAGGGACCTTCTTATGAGGACTTGGTGAGGTGGGAGGATCATTCCAGGTGACAAAACAGACAAGTGCAGAGGATCTGAAGCAAGAAGCATGCTGGAGAATTTTATATATTTTTAGTTGTCCAGCTAATTTCTTTTTTTTTCTTTTTGTTTTTTTTAGTAGAGACGGGGTCTCACTGTTGTTTAGGTTGGTCTTGAACTCTGTATTTTTTCTGAATTTTAAGCCATTATTAGTGTAGTAGATTGGAAAAAATAGCCACAAATTCTTCCCATTCTTATCTGTACACGCCTGTTAAGCGTGACTTTACATCTCTTCCTATCAAGAGGTGAAGACTGTTTCTCCATCCCCTTGAATTTGAGCTGGCCTTGTACTTTGCTTTGACTGATAGAATGCTGTGGAAGTGACTTTGTGAGAGTTCTTACCCTCTTGGAATCCTGAGTCCACCATGCGAAGAAGCCTGAACTAGTCTCCATGAGACTAAGAGATCATATGGAGAGAGAGTCCGCACCTACAGTTAACACTAATCCCAGATAAGCAAGTGAGGCCATCCTAGGCCATTCAGCTCCAGCCACCATGCCAGATGAATGCAGTTGTATGAGTGACCACAGGGAAGATTAGAAAAGAACCACCCAGCTCCAAATTTCTGATCCACAAAATGGTGAGCAAATAAGATAGTTCTGTACTAACCCATGAAATTGGGGTAGTTTGTCAGTCAGTGATATGTAGTTTAGTTAGGAAATACAACTTAACTTTGGATTTGGTACACACTTTTTCTTTTAGCTTTAATATTACTGCTTTTCGTACTCCTCAGTGGGAATGAAGAAAGAACTTGTTGTGTCCAGCAGAACCAGAGTTTGTCCGGCTTAGCCTCCTGGCCAATTATTGCCTTTTCTAAAATTCTTTTCAGAACTGCTAAAATGCTGAAATGTGGCTGCATATAGAAGCATTTTTTTCCTTGTAAAATTCAATGTTATTTAAAACAACCTTTTGAAGCAGGTTGAACCTTTTGAAGCAGCAACCTAAAACAACCTAGGTTTTATTGATCTTTCTCGACTTTAATATCCATTGTAATGAAAGCTTAAAAACAGTATTCCACAGCAGCATTTTTATTGTTAGACTGTTGGCTGATTTTAATATAATAAAAAATGTAATGTGCATTGAAAAAGTCAGTGAGATAAGTAGAGCGTGAGATCTAGAATGTGAAATGTATTGCAAAACAAAAAAATTGGCAGCAGAATCAGATCATGCAGTTACTTCTCTTTGATGTAGACAACAGAGATAAAGGAAGACTAAATTTAGAAAATGTAACACACTTTCCAGTTGGTGACAGGCCCATAAAACTTAAATATTACTTTCATTTGTTGAAAAAAATGTATGGAGCAGATTGTCTTTAACAATGGATCTGAGATAACTATTTCTGTCCATTTTTTTTTTTAGCATGAATTTTCTATTACAAAGTACAGTGTGTTCCACAGTCAGCTTTTGAGAGTTCGAGCTGGATTCACGGGAGATTAGATTCTGAATGTGTTAGTAGTTTCAGTGCCAACTATTTGTCCTGTCAGATAGCATCCATTGACTAGAAGCAACACTGTCCATTATAATAAAGCACATTTTATGATGTTTTTCCTCAGTTAAAAAAATTCAATAAAGAAATTTCTAGAAAAAGATTATTTAATGTTTGGGGTAAGTTTTCAGTGAACAAGCTGGGAGGATGTTGAAGTTTCTTATTATTTGAATTTTTCACATGAATAGATAATTTCAAGTAATCATTGCCCAAATTAATAATTATAATAATACAAAAACTTAACTTTTACTTTCTGAGATTATTTCTAATGGATAGTGATTTTCAGGGGAAAAAAACAGATGAAAAGTAAATTAGCTTTTTCCTTGATCAAGTGACATGAGGATGAGAAGATTGTGGGCATTACTACTTCTCACCTTCCTTTGTGCTGTTCTTACCTTATTCTATTATTGCATTTATCATTCTGTTTTGCAATGATTTGTTTATATTCTAGAATCCTCCAATAGCATGGGAGTTGCCTGAGAACAAAGACTAAAGTAGGGCACTCAATAAATGCTTGCTGAATGAAATTATGAGGCTCAGGGAGTCATAGGTTGTTTTATAGACTTGAATCCTATGAAACTGTTGATATTTGGCCATTTTTGACCTACAAAAACAGCCATTACATAGGGTTCAACCTAAATACATTCCAAGAGGTAAACCTTGAGAAAAGTTCAGATTGGTTAATTTCATTAAAATAACTATAACTTCTAACATAAATACAGAATGTTCTCAGATTATATAGAAACTCAACTAAAGAAATTCTCAAGTATAATTTTTTTCAGAAAGAAATCAGCCTATATTTTTCTTTTCTCAGTACAAAATCCACTTGTTATTCTGAATGGAATGTTCATTTCATTTGTATTTTTTTTGGAAAGCATTATATTTATTGACATCTTGCTCAGATCTCCATCTAGATGGTTGTCCTTCAAATCTTTAATAACTAGAGAGGGCAAGCGTAGGGTTTTGGTTCGACTGTGCTGTGGAAAGCCTTTTGAGCTTTAGAACAAGCATCATCACATTAATCAGTCTACACGAGAACTGTAGCTGCAGGCAGATTCCAGTGCAATTACATGTGCCACCTCACATTATTCTAGCTTCACTGGTCTTGAAGAGATTGTTTCCCAAGTACTTAAAACTGACTCTTCATATCAGAGTGACTAGTTCAATTTCTCCCAAGCTTACAGTTGAACAGAAACACTCAATATCCTCATGTTGTTCCTTAAAATTCATTCAAGAATCATATCAGAATAATAAAGTTGATATCAGAGCTTATATAAGTTCTTACAAAGACATTTCTTGTCCAGTGATATCTCACTTCATAAAATGTATTCAGGAAAACAGCAGTAATGAAGCAGAGTTTCCAGTACCCTCTTAACTCTTTTTTTTTTTTTTTTACCTCTAGGCTATTTTGGTTATAGTAATATTTCCTGCTTCTTCCAAAAACTCAATTTCCCGTTCCTCATAACTCAGTATTAATTGGAGGCAGAATTTCTGATATTCGTTGTCAGCGCAGGCAGTTGGCCATCATCTGGGCTGTCTGCAATTTCTTCACATGGGTGAATTTTGTCCAGTCAAGTTCCCATAGTTTAAAGTTTAATATAAATATACGGCTAAAAATATATGGTTAAAAAATGAAGGAAGGGCTGTGTGGAAGGATTTACCCTGCTAAATATAAAAGCTTATAGAGCCATGGCAATTAAGATAGCTGATATAGGTAGACAGACAAATAGCTAATGGAAACGAACAGGGAACTGAGATACAAGCCTACATACACATGTCAATTAGCATATGATTGATTACAACCAGTGAGGAAATGATAGCCTCTTCAATAAGTGGTGTGGGAACTATTGGGTAGCCACATGAAAAATAAAATAAAATTAGCCCCTTGCCTTATAATATACAAAAAAACTTCAAAAGGATTAACAATTTAGAAGTGAGAGGAAAAATTCTAAAATTTTTAAAAGAAAATATTTCTATGACTTTAGAAGAATGATACCTCAAGACACAAAATTACAAAACAGAAGGAACCAATCGACAAATTGGATTACGTTAATATAAAAAACTTCTGTATGACAAAAGTCACCATAATGCAAGACACAGGTAGAAGATACGTGCAGATATAAAACCAACAAAGGACTAGGATCCAGGGCATTTGAACAATTTCTACCAATAAATAAGAAAAAGAGAAACTCCCTAAATAGAAATTCACAAAGGATAAGAATTCAAAGAAGAAGAATAATGCTGAATACTAGCTAATAAATATATATGAAAAGATCCCCAACTTCACTGGTAACCAGGGCAATGCACACAAAAATAACTTGCAAAAATGTTGTACTCACCATATTTACAAAAATTTCAAAAATCTAACAATAACAAATGATGCATACAGTGTTTATTGGTAGATCTAATTTGAAAAGGAATTTGACAATATCTAGTAAAGACGAAGATACTTATACCCTATGACCCAACAATTTCATTTCTAGGTATGTACCCTATGGAAACTCTCACACATGCTCAAGATGATATGCATCAAAAACATTGTAATAGCCAAAAAATTAGAAATAACCTAAATGAATATCAATAAAAAAATGGAGAAATAATTTATGTTTTGTTGATATAATCTTACTTAGAAAAGTAAGATTCTGCATGGATTTTAAATTTAATCTGTTTAAGTCATTTTTCTCTTCTAGGAAAACAACTTACTTATAAAGAGAAATACTCTTATATATTATTTTTGCATTAGAAATCAATTCTATATCCACATTAATAAGAAAAATTTTGTGTTTTACACTATCAGTCAGGTGGTAGTGGCTAATTATAATAACATTGAGCAAAATCAACTTACTATGTCAAATATAGTTTATAATTTAAAACAGACAAACTTAGTTTTCTGCAGCAATCATCACAACCAATGTAATTACCTATAATAAAAAAACTATTTAGCGGGGTATGATGATACATACCTGTGGGCCCAGTTACTCTGGAGGAAGGAAGGTTGTTTGAGGCCAGGAGTTCAAGACTGTGGTGTGCTATAACTGCACCTGTGAACAGCCACTGCACTGTCACCTGGGCAACATAGCAAGACCCGTATCTATTTTAAAAATTATTCTTGTTGGAGCTATTAAAATAAACCTTTTAAGGTTATAGAAAAGCAATTTTCTTTTTATTTTTTCATGTTTTTTGCCATTTTTAGTAAACAGAAAAGTAACTTTCTGCGGATGAGATAGGGACAATATGTAGATTTTACTTAAATTTTGTGGTAACTGGTATGCAAATATAATATTCATCCTTATCTTTCTAAATAAAAGATAATTTTTAATCTTATGCTTGACACTCTCAAAGTCTCTTGTTTCAATAGCTTTTTAATCTTTTTCATTAAGTATCATTGAAATTTAGGACCTATGATTTCAACTTTGCTTATAATCAATAATGAATCAAAAAATTGGAGGCTTATACATTTTTATTTTTACAAGCAGAAAAGCTGTGGCAGGGGTTGGGGGGGAGAAAGAATGGGAATACTATATAGCAGTGAAAACGGAAGAAACAGAACTTCACGTATCAACATGGATAAATGTCAGAAATATAATGTTGAGTAGAAAAAGCAAGTTGTAAAAGGATATGTAGAGTATGATGCCGTATGCTTATAAATAAGAAAAATATTATCTGTTGTTTGTAGGCACCTACGTATATTATGAAAGTATAAAAATGTGCACGGAGATGATACGTATTTCAGGATGGTGGTTACATCTGAGAAGGAAGGGAGGGAGAGGAACGAGATGGTGAGGAATACATAAGGAACTTTAACTGTATTTTTACTGCTTTATTTGTTTAAAAAGATGTAAAGAAAAAATGTCAAAATATTATATTGAGGAAGATGACAGGTCCATGTATATTTATTATACTAGTCTCCAAATTTTTCTGGATGTTTGAAATATTTTGAAATTAAAATATTAGCTAAAATTGAGAAAACTTCACTGTTTAATGTGTAACACTGCACTCTTATCTTTTTTCCCCCTCTTGCCTATATAATTGCAAAGTATCATTCTTTTCAAATGCTAGAAGAGTAATCAGCTAACCTGTCCTTCTGAAACAGCAAAAAGAATACATTTGGCAGACAGCACTACTGAGAACTTGGAAGTCTGGGTTTTAGTCGACTTCAGGACTAAACTAACTGTGTGACCTTGAGCAAATCATGTATCCTCTCTAACCTGTTAAATGAGAAAGTTGGACTAATAAAATAGAATGTCTTCTGAGTTTCTTTCTGATGCTAAAAAGTTGAGATTATCACTGTACCTGAGGGAACACGTAGAAGAAAGAATCAGGCCAGGCTTGTGAATTAGAAACCCATGTATTCTAGTTATCTCTGCTCCATTTCAAGAACAAAACCCACACTCCCAACTATAAGACTTCTAGAAAATGCATGCCATTAATCAAAGAAAGGGCCACTTAGGAGAAGGTGGTCGGTGCAGTACAAAGTCGTTAGTACTACTGCAAAAACAGCTCAAAGATAATGCCTGACTTGTGAGTAAATAGTATAAATAAGATATCACTCCTTATCTGAGTCTCCGGGTTACAATCTACATAATGTCTTTTTTTTTTATTTCAGCTTATTATGGGGGTAAAAGTGTTAAGGTTATGTATATTGCCCTTGCCCCTCTTCCCCCCTCAAGTCAGAGCTTCAAGCGTGTCCATCCCCCAGATGGTGCGCATTGCACTCATTATGTATGTATATATCCATCCCCTCCTCCCCTCTTCCATCTGCCCGATGCCCAATAAATGTTATTCCTATATGTCCACTTAGGTGTTGATCAGTGAAACCAATTTGCTGGTGAGTACATGTGGTGCTTATTTTTCCATTCTTGGGATACTTCACTTAGTAGAATACATTCCAGCTCTATCCAGGAAAATACAAGAGGCGCTATATCACTGTTGTTTCTTACAGCTGAATAGTACTCCACGGTATACATACACCACATTTTATTAATCCACTCATGTATTGATGGGCACTTGGGTTGTTTCCACATCTTTGCAATTGTGAATTGTGCTGCTATAAACATTCAAGTGCAGATGTCTTTTTTATAGAATGTCCTTTGTTTTAGAACCCAAAATGTCTTATTTGCCTTCCTGCACGGCATACAGAACAGTGCCA
>CAUYRT010050385.1:0-16293 GCA_963574885.1 Lepilemur ruficaudatus
GAAAAAGTTTTAAATTTAATTTCAGGAAAATTAAGAATTTTGCTTCTATAATAAGAAACTCAATGGCTGTATGATAAGAAGCTCTGGTTCAAGAAATCAATTTCTTCTCTAGCAAGATATTTTACTTTCACTTCTGTACCTGTGGAGTTGATCAAAGAACTAAATTATAGAGAAAAGGAATTTGTGAATAAGGACAAACAAACAAAGAAAAAGACACAAAGACAAAAGGGAGAAAAAGGAAGAAAATATGTTTCTATGAGAATGTGTTTGTGTATATGTATATGTGCAGAAAAGAGAGACAAGGAAGGAGAAAAAAAATCAAGATTTTTAATGGAGTTTTAGGATTTATATTGAGATTAAAGTGCAGGATGACATATGTCTCCAATGATTTAAAAAGAAGGTTAAATTGTTAGCTGAATTTGATATAGAAGAGTTCACATTCCTTCAAAATCTGAATTATTTAAACTATTATTTATTATTATTATTTTTAGAGATGGGGTCTTGCTATGTTTACCAAGCTCAAGTCTGGGCTCAAGTGATGCTCCCACCCCAGTTTCCTGTAAACTACTTTTTAAAGTGACCAATAATTTGAAACCACATACTTAAGTTTATAAGAAGAAGAAGAAGAAGAAGTAGAAGGAGAAGGAGAAGGAGGAGAAGGAGAAGGAAAAAGAAAATTAAAAGATGTTTTTCCAACTAAATCTCATCACAAAAAATGCATATGAAATACATAATGGGAACCAGTGGAAGTATAAAAATAAAATTCTAGACCCTTTTATTACAACTCAGGGGCCTATTCCTCGTCTGTGGCAAATGTATCTGGCTCTTGCTCTGTGAACCTATATCTTGCTTTTACTCTGTAAACCTATCTTGTCCTGAGCTCCCAGCCATGACATGATGGAGGACAGACACCCTTGTTATATCCCCTCCCTTTTTAAATACCCTCAACTGACAAACATTAACGTTAAAATATAGATAATAAGACTGACAGAATAGATTCTTTGTGACAATAAGAAACCAAATTATAAATAGGACCTAAGGACATGCCAGGAAGAGTTAAGTCATGCACCCCTACACTTAAAGAATAAAATATGTTCTAATTGCCACAGGTTTTCCTTTTTCTCTAAGAGCTAAATAAGCCCTGGCCTTAAGATAAGCAATATTAAAACAATTTGCATCTCTACCACCAGACACTGACCACCACCACCCACCTCCTGTTCCATAAGCCATAATTATAGCTTTGATTGGACAAGAGACTGGTTTCAGTAACTTTCTACTGATGAAAAGACCACTGGTATCTTTTGATAAAATGACTTAATTTCCTTTGGGTAGATGCCCAGTAGTGGGATTTCTGGGTCTAATCAATGCACACACACAGGCACAAAAAGATGTAAAGGTCATAGGATATCAAGAAGTGGGAATAGGAGGGAAAGGGTAAAAACCTACCCATCAGGTAATACAATGAACACTATCCGGGTGATGGGCACACTAAAAGCACTGACTTAAGCATTATAAAAGGTGTCCATGTAACAAATACATTTACACCCCCTTAATAGTTTGAAATTAACCAAAAAAAAAAAAAAGATCACCCAACATGGATGGGTTCTGGCTGGTTTTACAGAGGCTGCACACTGGAGTACCTTTAGGTTCTGAAAAGACCTTTTGACACATAGGGCCTAAATGTAATGCATTTAAATGTTAAGTCTCCATCCCAAGTTGAATATGGGTCATATGTAACATGCATATTTGTTCAATAAACATGCATCGGGATCACCTTCATTAGTGTTCATAGATCCTTCTGTAATGTGTTGAATATGTACTACTCTTGGCCAACCCATTCTGTATAAATTCCTGTCTTACCCTTCACTCCCTTAAAGTATCTGTCTCTGGTCTTTGCGGGAGGCTAAGTCTACGCTTTGCAGCCTGTCAGAAAGGCCACTTTTTAGGCTGTAACCCTTGGTAAGAAATAAATTCTCCTTTCCAAATGTATAAATTGTGTGACTTTTAAGTTAATGTAAGTGTGGGCTAAAACAGGAATACACAGAGAATGAAGTAATTACTTCATAAAGTAAAAGCCTTATGCTGTAGATATATAGAAGGAGCGATTAATTATATTTGGGTGCATTTGAGAAAAATTTCATATAGAGGCTCATGTGAAGAAAGTCTTTGATATGAGTTTGAACTGCGTATATGCATATAAAATGATTTAAAATTTCTGAAAGGTAGCATAAGAATGAATAGGTAGCATAATACCATGCATGTAAAGAAAATGTGGGTATACTAAAATATATATAAAGGATATAATCTGTCACTCGGTCTCCATCAGACTATTCTGAAAAGTGCTAGAAACTTTTGTTTGGTAAGCAAAAGATCATAATGCTGCCAGACTGAAGAGGTGTCTATTTATCTTTTTATTGCAGTAATATCTATCTTTTGGTTTTTCTTTCTTTTTATCTTGACCAGCAGTTTTCTTTGCATCAAGACCCACAGTCACAACACTGCAATATTTTCCTCACCAGGGTGCAGTAGTGTTACTCATTAAATCCAAGCACGGTCACTTTATAGGAAATTCCTCCTGAGACCCATTGCTAGGAAGATAGATCTTTCTCCTTCTATACAAAGGCAGTGAAATTCTCCTTTCACAGTACTGCATTACCTAGCTAGATATGGATTGTCAAAAATCAAGCCAAGCCCTCATAAGGCAAAAAATCTGATAACTTACTTCCTATACAGTTTCAAACTGGCTAGATATTCTGTTTTAGACAACTCTCTAAAAAGGAAAACATTTCTTAGAGTTTAACAGAGGTGCTCAGAATTAACATACAAAAGTCAATGTACATATTTAGAGTGAATATGGGAAATATTTAACCCGGGGCTCTTAGATGGACATGTGATATAGTCAAAATCATCTTGTTCCTTACTGTGATCTTTTTTGTCTCTGTACCTACTGGAGCAAGGGGACATTCTCTAGGTCTAAAGATCCTCCCCAAGGTACGGAACAACACTAAATGATTTCCCCCATTGGCTTCAATTACAATACACACTAGGATTATTTGGGATTTACCTAAAGTGCACTGAATCTTAAAAGCTTTTGCTATTAAGACTAGAATATCTGTGCTTAATAGGTCATTAGGAATTTATGCCATTGGTGCAAACTTGTTAGTTTGGAATAATTTCCGGATTACTTCTCACTTCAAAGTTACTTGTTTACTGTCTTATTGTGTCTGGATTTGGCTATTTGCTAGACCCCAGTTGCAATAAAGATAAATCTGTACCAATGTTATTCACCTCTAAGGTAACACATTAAAAGTTCATTTTCTTGGAAACACCCTTTTTAATTGACAGAAATTCAGGCACTGTGGAAAAACAGTAAGGCAGATTATTAGACCAAGTAATTCATAAAGGTTCCTGAAAATATGGTGCATAGACAGCTATTAATATCATTCTGCCTTATATACAGGCTCTAAACATCCATGTGGAACAAATGAAATAGTTTCCCTCTGTCAGTGGAATCAGAAGAAACTCTTGTGTTAAAAAAATAGTTATAATGACATATAAATAACTTCCACTATTATCTTTCAGCTTAAGATGGCAGTAAGAGTATGTGAGTGTGCATCTTTTCAAGTGAAGTCATTCGGCAAGTGATTTTCCTGCATAATACTCAGTTTTAAAGATATCTATGAGATGAAAATAAACATGACAGAAAGTTTCTGATTCAAGAAGCTTAACTTACACAGCATAATAAATAAAAAAATAAGTATTTACTGGACAAAATTAGATAATTGGAATTTTAAAATGAGAAAATCTCAGAATGAGATAAACATCTAAGCTCACATTGAAATATATTGTACAATTACACGAGATATTTAGAAAAATATATTCATAGCCAAAATGAAGTGTTCCATAGTGCCAATCTAGTTTATGAATATTATACACTTTGTGTAATTTGATTTCTTATGTTAAGCATTTACATGTTTACCCTCAGGCCCAGAGTAAACGAAAGAGTAGATGTTTTTCTTTATGTATAACCGTTTGGTATTTCTGAAGAGAAACAGAATTTTTAAAATAAAGATGATTCATGTTTTTGCATATTTTAAATATATTGTAACATTTTAGTCATGTGTGAAAGTTGCAGTTTTATTTAGAACAGACAAACTATACACAAAAGTCTAAATAGTATACAAATTGAAGTAATTATAATAATAATACAAATAATATGTTTTGAAATTTTCATTCATGAATCTGTAAAAGCATCTTGGAAGAGGAAATTTTTATCAGAACATCAAATTAGGAATGGTATATATGGGCAGAAATTTGATATTTAGAGTTGGAGGAAAAATATTACAGAAAGACAGAAGTGAAATATCGTAAGTCACTTCTTACATCTTCAGAGATATACAGTTTGGCTTGGGTACTGGGTAAATAAAAGTGAAAGGAGACATAGAGGAAGCAAGGAAATATATTTATTTATTTTTGAGTCAGGGTCTCACTCTGTTGCCCTGGCTAGAGTGCAGTGGCATCATCGTAGCTCACTGTAACCTTAAACTCCTGGGCTCAGGTGATCTTCCTGTGTTAGCCTCCCGATTAGCTATGACTACAGGCATGTGCCACGACACTCAGCTAACTTTTCTATTTTTTTAAGAGATGGATTCTTGATGTGTTGCTCAGGGTGGTCTCAAACTCCTGGCCTCAAGGGATCCTCCTCCCTCAGCCTCCGAAAGTCGTAGGATTATAGGAGTGAGCCACTGCACCTGGCCAGCATTCAATTTTGATTAGGACATTGGCTCACAGTGCCAAATCAATTGTGAAATGTTTGGAATTTGTTCTCCCTGTATCATGCAGATTCACCATACATTTAAATCATATATTTGGAAAGTAATTTGGGTTCATTAGGATTGAGTCTTATTTTTGCTATACACTGTATGTGTAGGAAAACCATGTATCTTGGTTTGCTTGGGACAATTCTGATGTATATAAAGTCAGATAGATATTTATTGATAGTTTTTCTTTCTCTCTCTCTCCTATGTCCTGGTTTGGATGATACAATCACCATAGACTTTATTTAACTCCTTTAAGTTTCAGTTTACTTAATTTCAAATGTGGATGATTATTAAAACTACCATATGGAATTGTTACGGACAGTAATGAGATATTGCCTCTGGAGTGCTTAATTTAGTACCTTGCACAAAGCAAGCAACCAATAACCTTTAGTTATTATTCTTAAAACATTATTTAAAAGATGATGCCAAATATTCACTTGAATGCAAAACATTCAGTTGACTCAAAAATCAGTTGGCATGGTAATCATTCAGATTATTTGTAAATTGCTATTTGGCTACAATATTGATGTAATTATTTTATATAAGCCAGTAGTTGTAAATTTTCTTTTTCTCTTTCATCTGAATACACACATCTGCACAAACACAATTTATAAGAAATTATGTTCTAGCGGCATCATGTACTGGATATTTTTCTAATAAATGGAAAGGTTACACTCACCTCCCAATTTGATTATATAAATATGGAATGCTCCATGGAGAATGTAATTCAAGAAGTATCAACAGGTGATCAATATGGTGGTGATGCAGTGTCTCTAATCTGTTTTCTCACATAGAAATTAAACTATTTGATAAAAGTAATCTATAGTCTGAAGTGATTATTAGGTGTCTTTGATGAGTATTTTCAGTCTTTTTATAAATATTAAAATATCCTGCAAAGATGTTCTGAACCCAAAGCCATGAAAATGTCAGCCTTTGCATGATACGTTATATGTTTTAATACAAAGATGTCTTTTACTTTTCTGCAGACAGTAACATATTTCCAGTTGAGGAATAGAACTTTCCACCAGCTAATAAAAACATTGAAACAGAGTAAATAAATATTTTGAAATATTTTTATATAAATATCTTTAAATGTTTTAATGTTCCAATTCTATTTATTCTGAGTTTTTTTTAAAAAAAAAAATAATATTGGCCAGGCGTGGTGGCTCAAGCCTGTAATCCTAGCACTCTGGGAGCTGAGGCGGGTGGATTGCTCAAGGTCAGGAGTTCAAGACCAGCCTGAGCAAGAGCGAGACCCCATCTCTACTATAAATAGAAAGAAATTAATTGGACAACTAAAAATATATGTAAAAAAAAATTAGCTGGGCATGGTGGCGCATGCCTGTAGTCCCAGCTACTCGGGAGGCTGAGGCAGAAGGATTGCTTGAGCCTAGGAGTTTGAGGTTGCTGTGAGCTAGGCTGACGCCACGGCACTCTACAGCCCGGGCAACAGAGTGAGACTCTGTCTCAAAAAAAAAAATAAAAATAATAATAATAATAATAATATTTTCTTTCAAAGCATTAAGACATTCAAGAACATTCTGATCTCTGTAGTAACCAGGATCCATGTTGTACACAATACTGCTTTTTTGTAGGGCTAGCTGAGTTATAATATTTCCGAAGCAAATTCAGATTATTATTATTAACACATAGATGTTGGACAGATATTGTTTAATTTTTTAGCTGTATTCTTTGATGCTTAATAGATGTATTAATACATAGTTGAGTGTACATGTGATGAGTTGACACATCCATATATTCAGATCAGAGTAACTGAGATAGCCAACACTTCAAATATTTACCTTTTCTTTACACTTGGAACATTCAAATTATTCTCTTTGAGCTATTTTGAAGTATACAATTGATCTACATTAGCTATAGATCTATTGATCTATAGAGATAGCTATAGATAGAATTGATCTATGTTAGCTACAGATCTATTGACACCAAGACTTATTTCTTCTATTGAAGTGTATGTCTATAACTATTAACCAATCTCACTTCACCTCCCTTCCTCCATACACTTCTTTGCCTTTGGTAACAACTAATCTACTCTCTATCTTCATGAGATGAACATTTTTAGCTCCCGCATATGAGTGAGAATATGCAATATTTGTGTTCCTACACTTGGCTTATTTTACTTAACATAATGTCCTACAGTTCTATATCTATGTTGCTGCAAATAATAGGATTTCATTCTATTTTATGGATGAATAATGTTCCATTGTGTGCGTGTGTTTTATCCACACATCCATTGATGGACACTTAAGGTGATTCTATATTTGGGCTATTGTGAATAATGCTGCAATAAACACAGGAGTACAGAAATCTCTTTGATATATTGATTTCCTTATCTTTGGATAAATACCCAGTAGTGGAATTGTTGGATCATATGGTAGTTCTACTTTTAGTTTTTTGAGGAACCTCAAAATACTATTTTCCATAGTGGCTGAATTCATATACATTCTCACCAACAGTATAGAAGAGGTCCTCTTCTTACACCGCGTTGCCCGCCCCGGTCTTTTTGATATATTATTTTAACTGAGGTGAGATATCTCATTGTGGTTTTGATTTGCTTCTCCCTGATAATTAGTGATGTTGAATATTTCTTTATATACCTGCTGGACATTTGTATGTCGTCTTTTGAGAAATGTCTATTCAGACCTTTTGTTCATTTTTAAATTTTATTTTATTTGAGTTGTTTCAGCTTCTTATATATTCTGGTTTCACGTCAGATGGATAGTTTGCAAATAATATCTCCCATTCTGTAGGTTGTCTTTTCACTCTGTGAATTGTTTGCTTTTTTGTCCAGTAGCTTTTTAGCTTGATGTAATCCCATTTGTCTATTTTTGCTTTTGTTTCCTGTGTTTTTGAAGCCTTACACAAAAATATCTCTGTCAGATCTATTTTTCAAAGCATTTTCCCAAACTTTTCTTCTAGGAGTTTTATGGTTCAGATCTTAGATTTAAGTCTTTAATCCATTATATGTGTTTTTATATGGTCATAGATAAGGGTCTAGTTTTATTATTCTGCATATATTAATAGTTATTCAGTTTTCCCAGGATCACTTATTGGCATCTTTGTTCTTGGCATCTTTGTCAAAATAGAATTGGTTGTAAATTTGTGGATTTACATCTGAATTCTCTATTTTGTTCCGTTGGTCTTTGTGTCTGTTTTCATGCCAGTGCCATGATGATTTGGTCTCAGTACCAGGCTGAGGTGGTTACTATAGCTTTGTAGCATATTTTGAAGTCAACTAGCATGATGCTTTCAGCTTTATTCTCTTTCTCAGGATCCCTTTGGCTATTTGAGGGCTTTTGTAGTTCTATATAAATTTTAGAATTTTTTTCTATTTCTATAAAGAATATCATTGGTATTTTGATGAGATTGCATTGAATCTATAAATTGCCTTGGATAGTATTGTTATTTTAATATTATTAATTCTTCCAATCCATGAGCATGAAATATCTTTTTCTTTTTAGTCCTCTTCAACCTTTTAATCAGTGTTTTATAGTCTTCATTATGTAGATCTTTCACATCTTTGTTGAAATTGATTCCTAGTTATTTTATACTCCTTGCAACTATTGTGAATGGGATTTCTTTCTCAATTTAACAAGTCTTTATGATAAAAACCTTCAACAATATGAGTATTTAAGGATCATACCTCAAGAATAATAGAGGCCATATGTGAGAAACCCACATGTAACATCATTCAGAGCAGAGAAAAATTCTAAGCCTTTCTTTAATATCTGGAACAAGACAAGGATGTTCACTTTTGCCACTCTTATTCAACATGATACTGAAAGTCCTGGCCAGTGAAATTAGGCAAGAGAAATAAATAAAGGGAATCTAAATTTGAAAGAAGGAAGTTAAATTAACCTTGCACTCAGACAACATGATCCTATATTTAGAAAAACCTAAAGATTCCAACAGAAACTAATAGAACTGATATACGAATTCAGGAAAGTTGCTGGATACAAAATCAACTCAGTGGCCTTCACATATACCAACAGTGAACAATCTGAAAAAAAAAATCAAGAATCCAATCTCATTTGTAATGTTTTTATATTCACTCCATTGATATTACTCTATGACACTTCCCAAGATATAGACGGTAAATTAATGTTCCTTTTCTAGGGGTCGGCAAAGGTCATGACCAGGACATAAATAAAGTGTCTCCTTATTTGGGAGAAGATCCCTAACACCACACATGCAGTAGTCAATTCATAAATCTCTCATGGTGAAATCTGATGATGGTCTCACTGGATGGTGTTGGCATAGACATGCCATCAATCAGCTTACAAGCAGAAATATGTTTTCTTTTTTTATCTAATTTGTCCAAGTTATTCAATGAAAGTGAATCTTTTAGAAATATAACCAGAGATAACACCAGAAATAATAAAACAAACCAGGCTATGTAAAACAAAGATAACACAAATATTCCCTTTATTCAAAGTGTTTGTTTTCAGAAAAAGAATGGAAAATGTGGACCCAGCTGGATTAGCCACAAGCATTTACTTTCTCCAACTGTCCCAAATTATGTCATATTTGAGTCTGTTTCAGATAATGATGCTTTCAGCTATTTTGCAAACACAAGAAGAAACTAATGAGGAGTATTTACATTTTATAGAATAACTATGAGTTTACATTAGAGGTAGAGGGAAGGAACTTTACAAAGAAACTATGTGGAAATTTTTTAATGAAAATTATCATCATTAGCAAATGGTTTCATTGAGGTGTCTTGAGACTTAAAGTTGATTCTTTTGGTTTTGGTATCTCTATTCCAATACAATAAATTTCATTCTGCTTTAATGAAACCCAATGTTTCTACCCACGCTATGATGGTACTTAAAGGAAGAATCATCATATGCTCAAAAATTACAAGTCCTTATTTGAGTAAGTTTGTCAGAAACGTTGAATGGATGCCATGTTAGTTCTTATTGCTGCTATAAACAAATTACCAAAAATTTAATGGCTTAAATCAACAAGTTGCTTATCTTGCATTATGAATGTCAGAATTTTCACATAGGTGTCACTGAGCTAAAATCAAGTCATTTACAGGCTGTATTTCTTCTGGAGCCTCTAGGGGATAATTCATTTCCTTGGACTTTCCCAGCTTCTAGAGACTGCCTGAATTTTTTGGAACTTTGACACTTTCTCCGTCTTCAAAGACACCAATGGCCAGTTGAGTTTTTCGTCATATCATTTCATTCTGACTCTGACCCTCTGACTCCCCCTTCCACATTTAAAGTACCACTATAATTACATTATGCCAACTTGGATAATCTAGGACATTTTCCTTTTTTTACAATGATATGATTAGCAACCTTAATTCCATTTGTGACTTTAATTCTTCCTTGCCATGTAACATAACTATTTGAAGGTTTCTGAAATAAGGCCATGGACATATATGGGATCCATTATTTGCCTACCACACTTGTGAACGATACTCCATAGGTGTTTGTTTTTGTTTATTCTGCTTTCATTCATAATGTGACCAGGTTGATGAGCCAACTAGGTGTTTTGGCTGTCTATGCTTAAGACTCTACTTGTTTCTGAAGAGACTACCTTGATTCTCTTCACTGCAAGTCTTATCTAGGGAAACATCCATAGCTTGGTGAAGTTTGAGATATAATAATCATAAAGCATTTTGTACTTTTGCTTTGATACATCTTAGTGCACACAGATAAGGCATTTCCAGCAAAGGGATGGGCATGTTGTAGAGAAACATGAGGTGAAAATAGTTGTCAACCACAATTATAGAGAGACCTGGTCGGACACTTAAGCTATTCATCATATAAGAAGAGATTAATTCACCAGTCAATGTCAAAATATTCAACTGAAAGATATTGGGTATCTTTATGAAACTCCTAGCATGGAGTTCAGAAGTCAAGACCAAAAACCTTAAGTGATTCAAATAGGACAGTCAGTTACATCAAGGAGGTTTATTTGTTCTCAGGAGGATCTACTGATCACAGGTTTATGGATTACAGTCTGGTATCTGGTTGGAGAAATCTTTGGTGAGGAGTTGCAAGTTTCAAAAGATCTGGATTGCTGACAGCCAACCAAAACAGGGATTGAAGTAAAAGAACTTTTTTCTATAAGTGAGAATAAAATTTGGGAAACTAGAAAAGGTAAAAATCCAAATATTAAAAGTGAGACTGTATGTCAGAACAATTCTAGCAGCACAAGCTGACTGGGGCATCCTGAGTGCTGGATAAAAATCATGAACTTTCTCCTGCTTAGGTCAAATCCACTTGAGAGACAGAAGTTAAACTGAAGTTGATTTATGTAGGCTGAGTGGTAAATTGTGAATATTTAAAAGAAGAAATCTTCTGGGAATGAGAAGCAGCATGTAGTATCTTAAACAATTATTTTGCTTGAAGCATAGCATAACTCAGATCATTGTTATTTCATATCTTAATTTTGTTTACAAAATTATAACTTTCAGAGCACTAACCAAGCCTTTTTCATCTTGATTCTCTCTTACCATGCCTAGGATGTTTATTCATATGAAATGGATGCCTGTAATCTTTCTTATAGATCGTCCACCTTGACAATTTTGCCTCTCCTAAAACACATTTTGTTTGTTTGTTTTTTTGCCATGGTTTATAAATATATATTGGCCTTAATTAGACTATAGGTTTCTGAAGACAATTGGTAGCCTATAAATATACTAATTATAAGACAGAAAGGAGAGGCTATGGCAAACTTGTAAATGCATTATTTGAGAATAAAAAGAAATATCAGCATTTCATTATTCATAATAATTAGGTCACTTCTTACTTTAGCTCTCCCTGATGTTTGTTCTCTTTTTATTAAATTCTCATGATTCAAAAAACATATTTACTATTGATATGCTTTAGCTCTATGCTATTCACTATAACTGTTAGGCTGAACCCTTTGCCTTTAAGCACCCTCCTTCCCCTTTGAGGACCCACACAAACCCCACTATAAAAGCCCTGGACACCCACCATTTCGGCCTGATGCCATCTTGGCCTCAGCCCATCTGTATGCAGATGCCCTAATAAACTTTTCTCCCTATACCTTGGCCTTGTGCATTCCTCCCTCAGCATTTCTAGCACTAATGTGAAAGCAACTTACTTTTATTGTTTCTCCCTAAATTATTTCTTATATTTGTGTATCAATTCATCTTTATGATTTTCTTCTTAAGCAGGTAAAATTCTACTTGTTCTACTGGATTTTTATCTGTTACAATACAACTTGATATCAGTTAAATATTCTAACTCATATCAGTGTATGTTTAATGGTTTAAATGTCTTTTTGCATTAGTCTGTTTGATGTTCCAGGCATTTTATCTATTCTGGACCCAAGATAGATGATATTAATAGATAGATAGATTCATTGATTCATTCGTTGATTGTATCAGTGTACCAAAAATCTCGAAAATACAAACAAAAATTTGTGCATATGGATGACAATCCCCACTCTTTAGGGATTTACAATCTAATCAATATTAGAAAGCATTTGGACATAAAAAATTACATAAAAAAGGAAAGCACATGATTAAATCCAAATATATTTTAAAATATAAAAGGGTTTTTTTTTTGTGTTTTACCACACATTTCCTTTTGCTTTATGATATTTGATCCTTATCATCTCCTAATGCACCATTATTTCTTTTTAAAGTGAGGCAATGACATCAATTATTAAATAGCAGAGATAAAATTCTGACTGTCCTCTATAATATTTATCCTTTTTTCTAAATAACACTTAATTAGCTGTGTATAAGAAAAACCTAGTTTGGGATGCTCACAATAAGTAAATTTATTTACTGACTGATATGGCAAGGAAGACTTCAACAAAGATGTATCTTGACTTAGGCCTCAAAACGTAGATGTAATATAGATGCTGGGAATAAGAAAGATAGGCATTATAGGTACAGAAAAGAATGAGCAAAGGTATGGAGAAAGAAGTCAGCCCAAAATGTTATCAAAACAGTAAACAGCAAGTGCCAAAGTCTGATTGAATCATTCTACCTCACATTTGTTCATCTCAAATTCAACACTAAACCTTTATCCAATCGGCCTATCAGGTCAGGAATTACTTTCAGATAAGACAAATTACTTTTACCCAGCATACAGTTTCAGAACCTAATGCTAAAGTGGTTTGCTTTTCTTCATTTGTAAACAATACTGTGTCCTGAGCCAGGAATATTGGATTCGCACTTTATATAGGAATATATTAGATTTTTAAATTACATGGCGCTGTATATGTCACACTCCAGCAGGCTCATTCCTGAAGGGATATGGTTAGTCATGAATAAAACACTTGCACTAGAAACACAAATGCCTGATGAATATACAAGGGTAAATAAGTGAAATGTGTATTGCTGAAATGAAGACTGAGCTGAGATTAGACAGCCTACCAAGGAGGCAGATAAGGCTTCTCAAAACTCATTATTTCATATGGAATTGTACAAATGGTCACCTTTTATTGTATAGTCTATCTTTTCATTTCATTTGCCACAGGGTGGCCAATAGGCAAAATGCCTGTTTTGACATATACCACTCGAGTGTGAAAGTAACCTTTTGCTTTAATGGTTTCTTCAAGAACTAGCCTGGTGTTTTAATTGGCTAATGCTGCTCTAAAATGTGCAGTCTCCCAAGGAATATAATACTTCCAAAAAATAGTTCTGTTTTAATTTCTTTCATTTCGGTGTAGCTTAATATGAAATCTGTTTTACATCCCAGTTGTAATTAGTGAGTATAATCAGTGTAAAAATTTGAATGGTAGTTGCAGCTGCAGTATATTTGGACTGTAAACATTTCTAATATCATAAAAATATTATTCTAGAATCAAAAAGGAGGTGTGAATACCAAATACGGTTGATATTGCAAAGCTGATTTAAAAAAATATTTCTGGCACCTATATTTATTCTAATGTTGATGTAGCTAATTTTTATTTTCCTCCATTTTCTAATTTTTTCACTTAATTTCCAGCAATAGAATCAGGTACAGAAAATAATTTTTTCTCTTCTGACTTCAAATAAAATCAATCATGTTATTAATAAGTTTAGTCATTTGGACATTTTAATACTCTCTTTTTAAAATTAGTAATATAGACAATACATATTTTAAAAATGCAGTTAATCTTAATGATTAATTTTAGTTCAACATTGAGAAAAGGGAGAAGAATAATAACAGGAAATGCCCTTAGTAGACTTTATGAGATAAAATTCAGTTTAGGGTAAACTGTATTTATCATACGCACATATTGTTGTTCCTACTTACTTACTTCAAAATGTTAATAAGTTATCCTATACTTTAGAGTCACTTTTTCCACAGAAGAAAGAATTTTTAATACTTTTAAATTAACAACTTAGAAACTACTGGAAAAATAAGTGTTTATTTTATAAGAAAGTATGAATATTGTGCAAGTACCAAAGACACTTGTACAATTTGGCATTGAACATTGTAAAGCATTGACAATCTTCAAGTTCTCAAGTCATTTACAACTTTCAGTTATCTTTGTTTTTTGAAGAGTAGACCAGTCTGTTTATGTGGCTATGTGAATGATTAAAATTGCATTTACCATATGGACACGTTCTTTAAAATTTCAACTTTTGTTGAAAAGTGAAAATAATTTGTCATAAGGCTATCACTTCCCACAAAATTGCACATTCCCATCTTTACCTTGTGTTTCCACTGACCAAAACACTATGAATGAAAAAGGAAAACCACTACAAGAGTAAATAAATTATACCCAGTGCAAGGTGCATTTCTGTCTCTCAGATATTTAGATGTTGCTATCTGAGATTATCTTTTGAGTTCTAATGTTGTGGTCATATACATGGCACCAAGTACCAGAATCCAAATCAGGCTACTATATACAATATGGTTCAAATCATCTGAGAGATATACTTGGTTATTGTTAAGTATAGTGAGATTTGGTGTTGAATTGGAAAAAGTGTTAATTCTCTCACCTTTATTTTTAAGGTATTAGGAATTGAATAATGATATCACAAATTCCATGTCTTTGCATCTAGCATTAGTTACTCAATATAAATTTGTAGGATGCCTAATTATTTTTACAATGTGTTATATATTATTAAAACAGCTTATCCATATTTAAAAACAGCATTATGCAATTATTGAATAATTTCATTTTCATAAAAACATTCTAAAAATTCTAATCATTTGTAATATTAAAAGTTTATTGGAAGTTTTTGCTTGATTATTAATTTACATATTTTCTGAAGACTTTTCCTTCAGAAAAGTCTTTGATATTTAGTATAAAGATACCTTATTAAAATTTTTTATTTAATTATTTATTTTTTATTTTGGAGTATTGTGGGTGTACAAACATCCTGATTATCTAAATTGACCTTGTACCATCTGAGTCAAAGTCACAAGTATGCCCATCCCCCAGATAGGCATAGCACTCATTAAGTGTGAATTTACCCATCCCCTCCTCAAATTAAGTACTTTTATAATCTACCTTATTGTTTGCTGAATTCTATATCATGGGCATGTCATCATGATATTGAATTCTCTAAGAGCCACCTTTTAATAATCATGTAGTATTTATTTATCAAATGTAAATATTTGTATATCTAGATTATTGAAAATTTAGTATTTTTCTGATTTTTTATCATTATGACTAATGCTGAGATTACCATTTATGAATATAGACTTTTGCCAATAATTCTAATAGTTTCATAGGAATAAATTTAGAAGGAGAATGATAGATCAAAATTTATCAGTTAAGACTCTAGACATATAGTGATAATTTTTCTTTCAGAAAATATTTACCAAACTACATCTTTACCAGCAATGTACAAGGGCACTAGATAAACATTAGAATGTTTCAAATTAATTTTTCCTATATTTTATATGACAAATGGCTTCTGTTAATGTCATTTTTCATTCTGAGAAGTGTTGAAAAATGTTTCTCACCTAGTTTACTTTCTTATTTTGATGTATTTGGTCAAGTACTTGTTATAAGGTGTATAGTATTTCTTATCATCATTTATAAATTGTATATGACATAAAAATCCTTTCTTATCCCATTCTCTATTGTTTCCCCATACTTATTTTGAATGTTTATTTTTAATACACAGAATCTTTGTAGTTTTATTTAGGAAAATTTTATATATTTTTGCTTTATTTAAAATGCCGCAGCATTTAGAAATTATCGCTTTCCAGAAGTTGTTAAATATTTAAAGTTTATCTTTGTCTCTTATTTTTTTAAATATTTTATTTTGATTAAGTTTTGATTTGGTACATATAGTATGAAGCAAGGATATTAACTTATTTAAAATAAAAATCAGTGTAGTGGTTAATTTTATGTGTCAACTTGTCTGGGTCAGACGATGCCTTGATTAAGAGTTAAACATTATTCCTAGTTGTCTGTGTAAAGTTCACCCCAGTGACTGAGTGTACATCATTCAATCAGTTACGGGCCTGAATAGAACAAAAAGGTAGAGTGAGGTTGAATTCCTTGTCAACCT
>CAUYRT010050389.1:0-13592 GCA_963574885.1 Lepilemur ruficaudatus
TAGTCCCAGCTACTCGGGAGGCTGAGGCAGGAGGATCGCTTGAGCCCAGGAGTTTGAGGTTGCTGTGAGCTAGGCTGACGCCACGGCACTCTAGCCTGGGCAAGAGAGTGAGACTCTGTCTCAAAAAAAAAAAAAAAAAAAAAAAACTCAAAAAAACCCACTACAAACCATATTGAAAAGCTGAAAATCTAAATAGATGGAAAATCATCCCATCTTCGTGGATCACAAGAACTTAATATTATTAAGACGGTGACACTTCCCAAAATAATCTGCACATTCAATGCTATCCTTATCAGAATTCCAGGTGACTAACTTGTTAAAATTGAAAAGTTGATTCTAAAATTCACTTGGGCTGGACACGCCAGTGGTTCACACCTATAATCCCAACACTTTGGGAGGCAGGAGGATCAATTGAAGCCAGGAGTTTGACACTAGTGTGGACAATATAGTGAGACCCTGTCTCTATTAAAAAAAAAAAACAAGAAGAAGAAAAATTAGCCAGGTGTGGTGGCATTTGCCTGTAGTCCCAGCTACTCAGGAGGCTGATGTAGGAGGATCACTTGAGCCTAGGAGTTCAAGGCTACAGTGAGCTATGATGGCACCGCTGCCCTCCAGCTTGGGCGACAGAGAGAGACCCTGTCTCAAAATAAATAAATAAAAATAAAATTCAGATAGCATTGCAATGGACTCAGAATATCAGAGGCACTCAGAATGCCAGCACCATCTTGAAAAAGAACAAAGTAGAAAGACTCAGGCTTCACAATTCCAAAACTTGCTATAAAGCAACGATAATCAAGATAGTACAATAATGGCACAAGGACAGTCATTTAGATCAATAAAATACACTGACAGTCCAGGGGGAGTGAGCTCAGCAAACGGCATAGCAGGCTGCTCCAGATACCCGTCCCTCCATGGAAACAGCTAAACAACAGTCAGAAACAACTTTGTCAAAACTCCAACAACTGCCAGGCGTGGTGGCTCACGCCTGTAATCCTAGCACTCTTGGGAGGCCGAGGCAGGTGGATTGCTCAAGGTCAGGAATTCGAAACCAGCCTGAGCAAGAGCGAGAACTCGTCTCTACTAAAAATACAAAGAAATTAATTGGCCAACTAAATATATATAGAAAAAATTAGCCGGGCATGGTGGCACATGCCTGTAGTCCCAGCTACTCAGGGGGCTAAGGCAGGAGGATCGCTTGAGCCCAGGAGTTTGAGGTTGCTGTGAGCTAGGCTGATGCCACGCCACCCTAGCCCGGGCAACAGAGTGAGACTCTGTCTCAAAAAAAAAAAAAAAAAAACCCGGGGTGACCTATAATATTATGATATATATATATGTATAATATATTTTTTTCCTCTCTCTCTCTCCATGGTTCCTGGGTCATAACTCCTATAACCCTTGTTATTTCCTAAGTGACTAAAACAATAAGCCTATCTTTTAAAAAGGTATTTGGCCTTTCGTCTTTGGTTCCTGAAACAGCTTCAGAACAGCTTTAGAGAAATAAAAGCGAAAGACAGTCTTCTGATACAATGGTGGAGTGCTTCAAGGCCTCGGAAAACAGAATCTCTTCTCTCTCTGACCTTCTGCTGACCTTGTTCACCAGAACCTCTTTCTCCCCCAAGGCAGGCCATAGAAACTAGAAATATACTCTAATCTTCCCCAGCCTTTCTCTTTTGGAACTGGCCACAAGAAATTCTCTAGACCTTCGAGAAATGACTGCTTGATGTTTGAGGCACCCGGTCTGTGGTTCTTTGTCACAGCAGCCAAAAGTGACTAAGATAGGGAGGCTCTTTCTCTAACACACATCAAGGATTTGAAACCTATAGTAGTCAGGACAATATGATATTAGCAGAGATAGACAGACAGACCAAAGGAACACAGCAAAATGTGAAACAAGGATATGTATTAGGTACGTGAACCTGTGACAGAGCAGGTATTTCCAGGTGCTGATAGACAGTAATGACAGACACTTCAACACAAGGGACAGGGACACATGGTTATCTACAGGAGAATCATCAATACTCTGCCCATCATCTAAGTGGGAAAAAAAACCACAAACTGTTTTTACCCTGCTTTTACCCCACAACAATCAACACAAAAGGCTTCTGTGACCAGATGTGCGGGGCCTTCTCCCCACCACCAAAAGAGTAATCAACTCTGCAGCAGACGTCAGCTGCCCATCCAACTCACTTCTGAAGCTGTCTACTTGGCGATAGCAGCGGATGCCACAAGACTGTCCGCCACATTGGCCAACAGTGGCAAGCCCGGGCCTTTGGAACTTCTGACCGATCTGTTTCAAGTTGGGGTTCCTACAACCCCCTCTTTTGGCTCATTTCATTTGCTAAAGTGGCTCACAAAAGTCAGGGAAACATTTACTTACATTTACCGGTTTACTATAAAGGATTTCTAAAAGATACAAACAGCCAGACGAAGAGATACACAGGGAGAGGTCTAGAGGGGTCCCAAACGCAGGAGCTTCCCTTCCCGGGGAGTCGGGGGGCACCATCCTCCTGGCACGCAGCTGGGTTCTTGGTCACCTTCCTGTGAGCCTCTGAGAATTCAGCTGTCAGGAAGTGCTCTGTACCTCACCCTCTTGGGCCTTTTATGGAGACGTCATTGCACAGGCATGGTTAAAGCGTGCGAAACCGTGTGGAAATACGATTGGGCAGAAAGGGCATCTTCTAATACTAACAGACTGTGTGGAAAAACCCTACAAGGCCTGTCTGTTCAGATCATCCTTGGCCTCTGTGTACAACATTCCTTCCTCTTAGGTGTGGGGCAGGACCCCTTCTGAAATGGGGGTCTTATGACCTGCAATCAGACACGATAGGTCAGAGAATTTCTTTATGGCCAACTCCAAGACAAAAAGGCAGGGGAAGATTAGGGTATATTTTATATATGCAATATACAGTAATCAATTAATTGTAGACCTCCCTATTGTCCTGAATTCTTATAATTTTAGGTTCCTTGGACACCCATTCTGAATATACATTTAACTCTCTCATACCAGAAGCAGGGCTCAGTCACCCCTGACAGAGCGTCCAGGTTTCTCTGCTTCTTCCCAGTTCTTCAATGGGGTCAAACCAGACACCTGCCTTACACAACCGTCTTATCACCACCTCCCTATGGGACAGCTAGATACCACCTACTTGACTTGCCCCACTGACCCCCACAACTCACATGCACAGATATGCGGCAGTGACCACCTTGTAGTCCCTGTGTGAAGCCACGCAGCTGCTGCCTGCTTGCTCTGAACGTGCCAATTGGAACTGCCCGAGGGAAACCGGCTTAGGTAATGCCTGGACCTCAAGAAATGCTTTGGCCTACGGGTCTCTCTCTCTCCCTTGGGGCATGTGTGTCATGAACGGCTCTCCTTCCTGTTGGTCTGCAAGGCATGCTGCTCTCTTCTCTGGGATCTCTTACTTGGTTTCCGTATTTCACACGTTTTATTGAGTTGCCTCCTCTGAGCGCCACCTGACAGATACACCCAAATTTAACTTCTATCATGGTCAGAACTCTTTTGGCAGGAATGTTGTGGTGGTGGCTGTCTTGGCTGGAATAAATTGGACAACAGTCACATAAGAGCTATGGGGCACCTGCCAGTATAGACAAGTATCCTGTGAGAAGGACACCTGGCCATGGGTCTGACATTTAAGCATTAGGCCCTGTGCTAGGATAAAGAAGTATCCCTTGAAAGGAACATTGTAACAAACTCCTAGAGGCCCACCAGGGCAGGGGCAGAGTTCGTAGCCAGTCTCCAGACAGATCTCAGGATCAAATTAGAGAAACAGGCCAGGCGCGGTGGCTCACACCTGTAATCCTAGCACTTTGGGAGGCCAAGGCGGGAGGATCACTTGAGGCCAGGAGTTTGAAGAATAGCCTGAGCAACATAGTGAGACCCCATCTCTACAAAAAATAGAAAATTAGCCAGTGTGGTGGCACACGCCTATAGTCCCAGCTACTCGGGAGGCTGAAGCAGGAGGATCACTTTAGCCCAGGAATTAGAGGTTGTACTGAGCTATGATGATGACACTGTACTCTAGCCAGGACAACAGAGACACTGTCTCAAAAAAAAAGAGAAAAGAAAAACATACAACACAGGTAAAAATTAGCTAGGCATGGTTGCTGGTGCCTATAGTCCCAGCTATTTGGGAGGCTGAGGCAAGAGGATTGCATGAGTCCAGGAGTTTGAGGCTGTAATGGGCCATGACCATGCCACTGCACTCTATCCCGGGCCGACAGAGTGAGCGACACACACCAACAAAAAGAAATCACATTGTCAGCAAGATCAAAAACTAAACTTGAAACAACTCAAATCAAGCAGTGGAATAAATGACTATGCTGGGTGACCCACAGCCTTAGCAGTACGGGTGCAACAGACAGGCAAAGAAACCACCAAAACAAAAAAAAAACAAAAGAAACCCTTTTCTGCATTTACTATTGATAGCAGAGTCATGGTCTTAGTCAGAGTCATTAACTTAGTAAAAATTCAAAAAAGGCAAAACTGTGCTTCCGGATGAATACTTCGCTTAAGTTTCTCTCCTTCCGCCCGGCTCCTGAACTCTGACCCACCCTCAGCCTGAGCCAGCAGGGAAGCCCTGCTTCATGACCCCTCTGACTAACAGGCTGACCTCAGATCAGATTTTGCACCTTCCATGCTGCCCTCTCCCTCCCACTTTCTCTCTAATCTTGTTTGTTCTTCCCTTTAAAAGAAAAGCACTGTTCTCCCTAAACTTTGAGATGCTTGCAGATCTTCTACTTGCTGCTTTCCCCCTTTTGCAGTACTCCTTCAGAATAGTCACTTCTTACCTAAATCCAGATTTATTGTACTTGAGAATGTCTAGCAATAGCCCCAGAACAGTAAACTAACAGAACCTCAGACAGAGCATCACCCCAACCCCATCTGCCTGTGGGTCCCCAGCTTCCCAGAGCTCTGAGCTTCTCAGTACCAAGGCTTCCTCCCAGGGTCGGTGTGAGCACCTGACACACCTGCAGGGGAGGCTTCCCAGGAAGAACCAACTGGGCCTGCAATGACCTCCTTTTGCAGGAACAAGATTGGCCTTAGCTTGGAGTCACTGGCCCCAGGCCTCTGCTCCCCAGTCAAGGGGACTCACTTCCCCGTCATACCTACATGGATATTTAAAGAAAATACCCATGTTTGATGAATAGAGCAAAATTATTCAAACTCAGTGTTTATATTTGTAGGAGGGAAGGAAACTGTAAGGCACTTGATATTTTATAACTCAACAGGAGAAGTATGAGTATCTATCCCTTTCAGAGGACAAAGATGTCATTTAATTATTATTTCCATGATAATAAATCACTTAGTAAACAAATAGTCATAGAAAAGTACTTCTAGGTGTTGCTGATTCCTGTCTCATAAAATTAAGTATTAATCTACCAAGTCCGGATAGCAGGAAACAGAACAGTTACCACATTCTCCACCTTGTCAAAAAAAAAAAAAAAGGGAAACTGATGTTTTGGTGAACCTTTGTAACTTAGCAATTTCGCTATCGCAGTTTCTTGTCAAAATGTATTTAAAATACCCCACTGTGTGCTCAAAGTGCATTTCTTTTTCCAGGTCCTGCACTATCTCAACGGGGTAGGTTTTTCTAGTCCTTTGGGATAGTTTTTCTCCCTTCACAAGGCTGAGAAAATCCAAA
Organism: Lepilemur ruficaudatus; assembly: GCA_963574885.1. NCBI lineage: Eukaryota > Metazoa > Chordata > Mammalia > Primates > Lepilemuridae > Lepilemur > Lepilemur ruficaudatus. Next base: position 5,661 of record CAUYRT010050389.1, read on the forward strand.
GGACAGGAGGAATCATTTCTGGTTTTTTCTCCCATTGAGCTAAAAGACTGAAGCACAAAATATGACCCAAAGTGCCCCAAAAAGGGGGATAGAGAGTGGGCCCATACAAAGTTGTTAGGAATTAGCATTAATTCCTAAATATTCACAGAAATAGCACTGGACTGTTAAAACGCTATAGGGTGTGGGCTGTGACAATAGCAAGCAGTGTGAAGAGATGACTACATAATTCGAGGCGGGCGGGGGAGCAGAACAAGATTGCCGTCTCATTTTAATGTCTCTCTGGGCCAGATCGTGTAATAGGACTTTCATTCCTCTAATGAAAGTTCTTTTCTTTTCTCATCCCTCAATAATAGTAACACTATTAACCACCAAAGCGTTCTCAAAAGAATGGAAACTAGGGTTGGGGGAGAAAAAGCTGAGTGTCCCCGGAAGGTGGCTATTTAGATGAAGGGTAAACCAGGAGATTTCCCCAAGCCCCAGGGCACACGGCTGCAAACCCTGACAGGTTCCTCCCCACCACTTCAGGCTGTCCCTCTGGGAGGAGTGACCCAGGGGTAGATAGATATTCACTAGACTAGCCAAGAGATCTAGAAGCTACCAGCACCCTGGGTAAGCCCCAGGCAGTTCTGAAACCCAGGAAGGAGAAAAAGATAGGAGAGTCCACTGAAGACACATCACCCTGTAAAGTTTCCTAAAGGGAACCTCAATTCAAAGACATTCTGATAAAGTACCTGTGCCTAGGAAAGATAAAAGGAAATGAGAGACATAAAGGGTTTTTTTTTTTTTTTTTTTTACAGCGGAGTGCCTGGCGGCTATTCTCTGCTTTTCTCTCAAGTGAAAAGGCCACAAAAGAGAAAACAAATCTTTATAAAAAGAGTCATCCCTTGCTTTGTGGAAAAATGATAAACAATTAAAATACGATGTCTGTTTGGAACGCAGAACGAGGGAGATATACTTCATAATGTCGTGAATTGGAGGCGAGAGGCTGACGTTTGGGAATGCCAGGAGGGAATCAGAAATTTCGGGATTTACTGCCAGCCCTAGAGAGAGCCAGGATGGGGGACAGGGTCGTGGATTTCAGACCCTGCTTCCTGTACATCTGGAAAGCTGAGGGGGACGGGGGCCTCCCGGAGGAAAAGGAGGTACTGGGGAACACTACTGATCACATCATCTTCCACCACAAAGGAACCCCAGAGACCGAGTCGCGGCTTTCTCCGGATGACCCTCCTGTCGCCACCACACGATTCGGGAAAGGCGCGGGGCTGCGGGCGCGGAGCTGCGCAGTGAGGCCTTCGGGGCCGGGGCCCAGGTCGCCGCGCGCAGGGACGAGACAGGACGCCCCGGGGGCCCAGCTGACTGCCCAGCCCCGCCCTGCGGGCCGGCGAGGGGGACCGAGGGCCGAGCTGCGCCAGCGGAGACTCGGGTCCGCAGACTCCGCAGCGGACCGCAGGGAGGCCCAGGTACCGCGGCCACAGTCCGGGTGCAGCGGTTCCGACCAGCCCCTCCTCCCCGGATCGGGACGCCCGGCCGCGCACACTCACCATTTTCCCGGCTCCCGGGGTGTCTCAGCGTCCTTCCTCCGGATCCCGCGGCCAGTGCGGGGAACAGCGCCACACAGGTTGCAGCGGAGACACTTGCGGCCTCTGGGAGCAGCAAAGCCAAACCGAGAGCTGCGTACGCGAGAAATGAAAGTCCCGCGAGAAGATTGAACGTCCGCAGCCAGGGCCTCGGTTGCGCGACTGATTGGACAGTGCACGGGCCCCGCCCCAACGCCCCTGATTGGATAGCACGTCAGGCTCCACCCCCTGCGCCTTAAATGACAGGAGAAGCGATAAGAGCGAGGCTCATTGCAGAAAGGAATAGGCAGGGGAGATTCTTGGCCACACCCCTGGCACCCAAGGCTGCTTCTGCACCCCCAGTGGATTTGGCCCGCCCGAGGGACGTGAGAGGGCCGGGGGTGTTTGCATTTCAGCAAAACCTCCATTGACCTTAGCAAAGCAGATATTTCCTGTACTCAATGGGCTATTTCCTCCTTCTTAACAAGTGTGCGCAGGGAATTCCAGGTTCAGTATGCAAAGGAGCTTTCTCGCCTTTCCTTCGACCAGAAGGGGAGCCCAAGCAAGACTGGAACAGAAGGGAGAGCATGATGTTCTCAGGGATCAGGAATTTGGGGTGAGGCTAATGGAAGGCATGCCAAAGCTTTCTCATATCATAATCTCTCAATTTTCAGCTAAGAAAATTAAAAATCGCCAACAAGAAAATTAAAACATTAAATGTATGGGAAAACTGGAGTTATATGGCAGCAGTATTCTATAAAGGAATCAAAAGGGAAGAAAAGCAAACATTTGAACTAGCTCAGATAAGCATCATGCTTTATGACATTTCACAAGGAAAACCCGAATTCAGAAGGTAACACATATTCCCAAGCTTGAGAGCCACAAACTGGTGAAGTGGAGCCCCAGAGTAGATCAGACTCTGGTGATGAGGCCAGGAAACATAAGGATTTAACTCTTGGAGATTAACATGCCCTTCCGTGCTATCTTCACAGTGTAGAAACATCTTTATTTTCGTAGCATTCTCCTTCAACATCTTTATTTTCGCCAACAGGAAACTCATCTGAAGTCAGTTTAAAATTCTGACCTAAATAACCCATCAAATTCATAAACCCCTTCTCTGGAATTCTGCCTTAATGAGTCTCTAAATCTGACCTTCACATATTTTGTTCACATATAAAAATGACAGTCTGATCCCAGCAACTCTGTAAATACAGAAATTAAAACACTGTCCAGAAAACAGCCCCAGGCAAGAAGAGGTACAACCACAGAAAGCACAGAATCCCCTCCCCCGCCAAACGAATTTGCACGTGGGTCTCCTGCTTTCCTGTGCTTTGTGGTCCTGTGGCTGTTCTGAGCAGCTGGAGGCCACCTGTAGGGAAGGGCAGGCTGCCAGGGAACTCATAGGGAGCCCCATTTCCCTCTCTTTGCAGCCTCCAGACTGGCCTCAGCTTGGAGTCACTACCCTCTGGCTCTGCTGCCCACTGCAGGTGTTCACCTGCTTCTCACCAACATTGATCAATTAAATGAGACAAAGACCCTCAATCCCATTGTTTCAATAAGAAATAAACAGTGCTACGCATGGTGGCATGCACCTATAGTACCAGCTACTTGGAAGGCTGAGGTGAGAGGATCCCTTGAGCCCAGGAGTTTGAGACCAGCCTGGGCAACATAGTGAGATCCCAGCTCTTAAAAACATGGAGTCTCTGCCTTCTTCTTGTGTTTGCCTTAGAGTAGAGGAAAAAATTACCAAATAGTTTACATAGACTTGAAAATTGGCAAATAATAATTCCCTTGAGAAAACAAAGAAGCCAGCAAACTATTATTTTCAGATTAATAGTTATGTAAAACAACTAATAAAACATAAACTATCCCAACTCTCCCCCTTTTCTTCTGTTTCAGCAGCTCCATGACCTTCACGCTTCATGGTTGTCCCCAGGTGCTCTGTGCCTGGGGATTTACATGTCCAGTTTACCCATTGAAAACTCTCTCCACCTTATCACCACCATCATTGACCCATCCAAACATTTCTATTTCTGTAGGTGGGTCCTCAGCTTTGTATAAATAGCCTTTCCCTTTCAAGTAAACTAACTGGTCCCAGGTTAAATACACCTGAGGCTTTCTCATGTCTTTTTTTTTTTTTTTTTTTTAGACAGAGTCTCACTCTGTTGCCCTGGGTACAGTGCAATGGCATGATCATAGCTCACTGCAACCTCAAACTGCTGGGCTCAAGTGATCCTCCTGCCTCAGACTCACAAGTAGCTGGGACTACAGGCAACACCACCACACCCAGTTAATTTTTCCATTTTTTGTAGATAAGAGTCTCTTTCATGCTCAAGCTGGTCTTAAACTCCTGGCCTCAGGCAATCCTAATGCCTTGACCTCCCAAGCTACTATATACTTACTATTCATTAAGTAGACGTGCATGATTCTAAAGGTCTTCAACCTCTTCATCTTCATGTTGAGTAGGCTGAGGAGGAGGAAGAATAGTAGTTGGTCTTACTGTCTCAGGGGTGGCAGAGGCATTAGAAGTGAAGTGAAAGAGGAGGCAGGTGAGGCCAAAGCACATCCAGTTTAACTTACTAGAAAAAATCCGCACGTAAATGGACCCGTGCAGTAAAAACCCATGTTGTTCAAGGATCTACTGTAAATATAATGTAAATTTTGGACTGTTAAAAACATAAAAACAAGCCAGGTTCAGTGGCTTATTCCTGTAATCCCAGCTACTCAGGAGGCCAAGGTGGATTGCTTGAACCCAGTAGTTCAAAACCAGCCTGGGCAATATGGCAAGACCCCTTGTATCAAAAATTAAATAAAAATAACAACGTTAAAATATAAAATTAATAAATGATAATAAAAGGCCAACTGTAGTGGCTCACACCTGTAACCCTAGCACTTTGGAGGCTGAGGTGGGGGGACTGTTTGAGGCCAGGAGTTTGACCCCAGCCTGAACAACATAGAGAGACCCCCTCTCTACAAAAAAAAGTTTAAAAATTAGCTGGTCATGGTGGCGAGTGCCTGTAGTCCCAGCTACTCAGAAGGCTGAGGTAGGAGGATCACTTGAGCCCAGGAGTTTGAGGCTGCAGTGAACTATGATGACATCACTGCAGTCTACCCCAGCCAACAGAGTGAGACTCTGCCTCAAAAACAAAAAATAAATAAAAAATAGACATTGTGCAAATTATTTCCTGTGACCACAATGGGCCCATACAAAAGATGCTTTGTATACACTTAGCCTTATTCATAAATAACTGAAGGAAAACTTGAAAAACCAAATTTTTGGAAACTAAGCATTAGCTTATACAATGAATGTATCAAATAACAGTCAAAATTAGGAAATATTTAGAGACAAATTACAATGAGTTCTGCCACTGCTTCCTCCATCATTTCACATCACAGCCTCCTGGGCTTGCTGCAGAGAAATTTTCCAAAGAATGGGGTGAGTGTGGATCCCTAAAGATATTTCCCAGTAACAAGGCAGAGAGTGGGCTTGCGATGGAAAAGTTAACATGTAGAAATGGCCACAAGGACTGATCCAGGAAAGACATGATGCTGATGCCCAAGGATTAGGATGCTTCCCAGGAGATCCCACTTGGATAAAACCAATGAGGAATGTCTTTATGTTTCGGAAGCACAAAAATTCCAAAGAGCTTACTTGAGACACCTGGTATAAACTCAAAGACAAATTGTGGCAAACCCCTCATTCTATTCAACTTTTTGTGATATGTAGGCAGGTGTGGCCACGAAGAATGATTCCTAGCATCACAAGGGGTTTCAACGCAGGCCTGCTGGGGCCCTAAGTCCTTTTTCCCCAGTCTTGTAACACTTCCCAAGAAGAATCTCATGGTACTTATTAATAGAAAGAAACATGGCACACCTAAAAATCAAGGCTCAAGAAAATTTTAACATTCTTCTAGCACATGAAAGCATTTTTGTTGTTTTTTTTTCTATTATGTTCAACATACACATGTACAATTTAAGTGTAGCTGTGAATTTTCACTGGTGTGTAATTATGCCACCATCAAGATGCAGAACACTCAATCGTGTGAAGACTCCTGTGATTTCCATTTGCACAGAACTCCTCCATCCTTAGCCACTGATCTGGCTTATGTCCCTACACCTTTGTCTTTGCTAGACTATTACATTAAATGGAACACCATGTTGAGTCTCGTTTGTCAAATTTGATGCCACATCTGTAAAAGTGCATAATTATACAAAACTTGTAATGTTTTCCTGGCATTTTGATATTTTTGATGGTGCCCAGGCCACTTGGTGACACATTTGGCCATGACACTGAGAGATTATGAGGTATGTGAGTCTGGGAAAGGACCTGTGCTTCCTTGCATTTAACTTTCTTCCTTTGTAAGATGGAGGGAATGATATGGGCAAGAGGAGAAAAAAAATCAAGCAAAAAAAAAAAATCATGAAATTCCATAATCTGAACAGTTTGAAGAAAACATTAAGTTAGAACTGAAAAAAAAAAAAAGGACAAAGACAGGATTTCTTTTATTCTTTAATAAAACAAAATGGTTACACTCCTCCTTCCCCTTCCATAACATGTGCTGAAGTCTAAGCACATGAAAATGATCCCTGTGAATGGTAAACTCTGGGGTGTTGCGGATACCGAAACACAATACATTCAGCTCCTCTTCTTATGTTAAGACATTAAACATTTCCCATCGTGAGGACGTCAAAGATACCTCCATTTCCACGAAATTAGGATATTACTCAAAATGATAAGCTCTGTCTGAAGCTCACATCAATTATTATCTGCATGATTGACCTGCACACATCCGTAGATCTTCTTAGCGTTTCAACCAGGCAGTCACCGTAGACTTGCATAGGTATCACTCTCCTCACAGGAAAAACCCATAATGGGCTAGTGCTCAACTCCAGATTTTATTGTCCATTTGAAAGTTTCTCATACTCAGTGTTTCAAAAATTGGCAAACAATAATGACAGAGTAAAGAACAAAAGATGAAAATAATAATTCGCATGAGACTGTACTCTGTGGTAAACCTTACACATTTAAAAAGTGATGCCAACTATTAGCAAGGAAAATGAAATAAACAACTTTGTCTTCCTCCCAAAAGTAGCATTTCCTATAGGAAAGAAAGGTGGAACATATGTAGGGCATATGATCTCTAAAACCTGTCACATGAGACCAGTAGGAGAACTCCCAAAATTAACAGACTCATTTTTCGATGATGAATCACAGAACTATTGAAAAACCACATACATATTTAAAAAGGACCTACCTTTAAAAACCTACCTACATATTTAAAGGACATCTTGATTCATCCATGGATAATACTTCAAAATGGAAGAAGAAAAATTCTATTAACTAATTTAGGAAAAAAAATTTTTCCTATTAAACAAATACACTATTGCTTAAATAGTACTTACGGAATTACGTTCCCTCAAAGTTACTTTTCCAGGGTAAGAACTAAAAATTCTTAGTCCAGAGATCCACTTTAAACATGAGCTACTGATAAAGGCAATATATGTATAACTTTTATAATATTTTCTTCAAGTTGTGTATATTCTGGAGCATTCTACGTAAACTACTTTGCATCAGGCTCTTCAACTTACTTACATTTATAGGATTTCTCTACAAAGGGGGTTTTCACGACTTTCAAAGTACTTGTTGTTCAGGCACAGTGGCTCATGCCTGTAATCCTATCACTCTGGGACTGCCAAGGTAGGAGGATCACTTGAGGTCAGGAGTTCAAGACCAGCCTGAGCAAGAGCGAGACCCCGTCTCTACCAAAAATAGAAAAAATTATCCAGGCATGGTGGTGCAGTCCTGCAGTCCCAGATACTTGGGAGGCTGAGGCAGGAAGATCACTTGAGCCCAGGAATTTGAAGTTGTGCTGAGCTATGATGGCGCCACTGCACTCTAACTGGGGCAACAGAACAAGACTCTGTCTCAAAAAGTGTTTCTTAAAACTGAGCAATTTCTTGTATTTTTCACATTTATAGGCTTTATATCCAGTATGCATTCGTACGTGTGGAGCAACTGAAGACTTCTGCACATGGTTTATATTCAAGAGGGTTTGTGCTACTCTGTGTTCCTTGATGGCTATGAATGGAACCAGGATTATCAAAGGATTTCTCACGCTCTACAATGACAGGAGTTGTCTTCACTATGCATTCCCGTGTGTGCTAAAAGGGCTGTGTGATAAGAAAAAGGCTTTTCCACATTCTTTTTTTTTTTTCTCTTTTTAATTTTTTTTAATTTTTTTTTTTTTCAGGCAAAGTCTCACTCTGTTGCCCAGGCTAGAGTGCCGTGGCGTCAGCCTAGCTCACAGCAACCTCAAACTCCTGGGCTCAAGCAATCCTTCTGCCTCAGCCTCCCGAGTAGCTGGGACTACAGGCA
>CAUYRT010050390.1:0-24534 GCA_963574885.1 Lepilemur ruficaudatus
TAAAAAATATATATATAAAAATAAATTAGCCGGGCATGGTGGTGCATGCCTGTAGTCCCAGCTACTCGGGAGGCTGAGGCAGAAGGATTGCTTGAGCCCAGGAGTTTGAGGTTGCTGTGAGCTAGGCTGACGCCACGGCACTCTAGCCCAGGCAACACAGTGAGATTCCGTCTCAAAACAAAAAAAGCATCTACAAGGTGACTGAATGTTTCACTTTTCAACTGGCAGTTTTTACTTCAAGATGTGGATTGAATAAGGAACCTTCCTTCCAAACAAAACAGAAGCCGACACTCACCGCCCCACAGACTGCATGATATCCAGCAGCAGCGGGGCTGCCAAGTCCGGGCTCAAGTGGATGAATGTGGAGAGGACCACGATGGCCAGCCCGAGCGTTTCTTCATCGTATTCTTCAAGAATGGCCCCGCAGTCATGGCATCTGCGGAGAAAACAGAGCCATGGGTTCCATGAAAGAAAGCACGGTTTCAAGATATAACAGACACAGCCATTTCTAGTGAGTCTTGGGAAAGGCCTCAAAAGGAGATGAGTGGCCCCATTCTGACAATAAGTGGGAGACTCTAGTGCCACCATCGCCATAGACACAGAGACAGTCTGGGATCATGAAGGTTCTCTGACTACTGAAAACGTTCTTCAGTTCACAAGCACCTGCCCTACGCATGAGTTCTTGCTCCCTTTTAGGCTGAGTGCCAGTTGGATTGACTATGGACTATGGTTGATGGATTTATACGTGGGAAATTATTGCCAAGGATAGTCAGTAGCTAGATTTGTTTTCATTTGTCAAAATTAAAAATGAAAAATGCCTAGGTACAAATGGAAGCTTTCAATAAAATGCTCTATTTGTGGGTAAGAGACAGGGTAGTCAAGTCAACAGAACAATCTAGAAAGCCTGGGGAGTCTGGATGGAGTCTCTTCTCTACCACTGTTTTAGAACTTTTTTATGAACTCACCAGGCCTTCCTACCAAGTGTAATATGTAAAAATACAAACAATGGCACCTGCTGTTAAGTAACTGACAACGTATTGCTGTTTGTAGTGTCCTGATGTAGGATCCATTTAATTCAACTCAACCAAAGCCAGCTTTATACAGTGAGCAGCTTTATAAAGAAAAGGGGAAGTCTATAGCAAGGGAAACAGAACTACTTTTCATCTGAAACTTCCTAAATATAAGCAAAAAAAAAAAAAAGATAAATTTCTTACAAGTTGACTTTTTAAAATATAGGATTCACATTTGAAATCAAAAAAGAAAGGAAATGTAGTGCACACATAGGCAGCCAGGGAAGACTGGGACCTGGCTGGGTGCGGGGGTTTTATACCAAGAGAAAAGCCATGGAGAGCCTCCCACAGGCCACTCAGCGCGTCCCATGTGGACACTCCAAGGCAGCCGTGCAAGACAGGCCCCTTCCTCAGTCACGACTGTCAGCTCCTGACTGAACGAGGAGTGACGCCCAGCCGCACGGACACTCGCACAGCCCCTTCCACCTCACCCTCCTCACCTTTTATCAGAAGCATACCCTGTTTGTCAATTGGTCACCTTTACCAGGAATCCTTCTCAGTCCAAGGGGATCTTTCCAAACTTGACATCCTACAGTGTCTTATTCTTTATCATATTCGCTGAATAAGCATCTATGTACTGGAAGCTTGGAGTATAAAATACAGAAGAAATGGCCCTAGTCCCTAAGAAGCTCATAAACTGTCATAGAACATGTAGGTATAAACAAATAATTAAAATAAAATGTGATAAGCGCTAGAATAGGGAGATGCACCAAATGCTATTGAAACTCGAACAATGGCATGACTAATTCTGCCTAGTGAAATCAGGGAAATTCTGCCTTAAGCAGGGTCTTGAGGCATGAATAGGAGTTCGCCAGGCAGAAAAAGTACAAAGAGAAGGGTACCTATGAAATCACAGAAAAGAGAACACATCAGGCATGCTCTGGAAAAGGTAGCTGGGGAAAGACTCCTGGTGAGGAGTGGTAAGGCCATACCTTCACAACGTGAAGGGCCTTATCTAAGCTAAGGCATCTGGACTTTATCCTAGAAGAAAGCTGGAGATCTTGAAGGCTGCCAGGCTGAAAGGTGACATATCCAATTTGAGATTCAGAGAGCAGATTCTGCCGGCAGGATGGAATAGGAATTGAGGCTCATCCTTATTGCCATCCTAACAGTTTGAAGCTTCTGGTTGAGGGATTTTATTGGTGTGAAATTACTGCTAGGGATAATGAGTAAGTGATACTGTTTGCATTTGTCCAAATTAAAAAAGGAAAACGCCTAAGCATAAATGGAAGCTGTTCATACAATTCGGCACTGTGCATACCAACACTAAGGCTACCATGGTGACCAAACTCTAATTCTGTAAACAGAGTAAAGAAAATAACCGTGTGAGCTTACTTGTCTGTCATCACCGTGGGCTGTTCATCAGTGAATTCTTCGGGTGCAGGCACAAACATACTGACTATGCTGGGTGCTGACAGCAGGCTGGATTTGGTGGCACCTAGGCAAGCAGCAAAGGGACAACCAGTGAATGAAGACTAGCTTCTGGGGGGCAGGAAAGGCCCCGTTCTCTTACAAACTCTCCAAAGATCACATTTCCAGGAATGCAACTTGACATCTCAACTGTATTTTGAAAAACTCTCAATAGCAAAATGATGTCAAGAAAGAGTGTGATTAGTTTCTGTTTATATGCTTTTAAGAGCTAGAATTCTATCTCTCCCTTTGCTTCTCGACTTTGGAAAAATCAGAAAGAGTTCAGGTGTGCCAACGGTTTACAAGGACAAAGATGAAAACCAAAGGGGGAGATCTACTCAAGGGTACCCTTAAGTGAGTTACAACCCTTATTTTCTAAGCACAAACAGAAGCTGTCCATACAATACTGCATTTCTAAAATTACAGATGCATATCAACATTTAAAGTATTGCTAATTGGGGAAGGGAATAAGATCCCAGAGCTCCACACGCTTAAGCAAGGGTAAATATTTGAGTTAAGAAATATCAGTGCCATTTTTCTACCCTGGAAATCAGTATCAGAAGCACCAAAACAAAAAGACTTCATTTTTCAAACTGAAGTATTTATGAATGAAATATCAAGTGTTTTGAAAGATCCAACCAGTGAATCATTCTGCTTCAGCCAATTGATACCACAGTGTTTAAAACTTTGGGTTTTGATGCTTTCAGGCACACTCCAGTGGTGAGTAAATCTATCTGGAGAGTCAGGAGGGCTGTTCCCCATTAAGACAGCCTCTAGTGCTGGATAGATTCCCCGGGAACTACGGAAATGAGGCACTCGAAGAAGAATCCCAGAGTTACAATCCAGACTAATGCCATGTTCTATAAAGCAATAACTGACACTTGAGTTCTTCAAATAGGAAGGAAGGCAGAAGAACTCAGTGGTCATTAAAGAGTCTGTTTCTCATCAAGGAACTGGTAACTTGGTGCTGGGGGGGAAAAAAAGCCAGTATGATCTTTCCTTAAATAGAAAGAAAATGGTTCAGAGAATTGGTTTCTAAAGGAATCAAGATAAAATATTTAGAAACCTAGCCAAGTGGGCAATGTGTTTCAATCTGAGGGGAAAAAATTGTATTAAGCCTTTGAAAAGTCAAGATGCTTCTAATACTGCAGACTCCCTTGCCTGGTCAAAGGTTACAAAATGTATTTCTAAGAAGCAGAAGACCTGCAAACCCAACTGGCAAAGGAAAATATCTGAAAATATCTTTATGTCACTTCCTAAGCTCCCAAATGTGAATCCAAATTGTCCTACTATATCGGTCAGCTGTATCTTAGATAACATTCCTGAGAATACCCAAGGGTGTCATCGACAAAGATCCCCAATTGTTTCATAGAAATGTTTTGAGTGGAAGCAACAGTATTAAAAGCACAAGTGTAAAATTATTAATACTAGAAAAGGCAAGAACTGGGCCAAGATAAATGAAGACACAATTGATTAAATAGTATGGTAACCAGCATGAAGTTGCTTCCAGAAACCAAAACACAGTTTAAATCCAATACTCCATATGTTTTTGAGCATCGACAGACCACATCAACTAGATGCCAAAATGACTGTGCTAAAAGTGGAAAAATTAAGCCCATAAGATATATGGTAATATGTACACAGACTTACTAGAAACACAAGAAATTTGATTTAAAAAAAAAAAAACCACTGAGTCAAAGGTTTCAGAAGATTATTGCCAATTACTCTAATATACTAATCACAGTTAAAGTCAAGGAAAGGGAGGGACTCAAAGTCAGTTTAGTGGTTTGAAACCAATTATTACCTAACACAAATGCCAAGAAAGAGGTATTTTTGACAAGAGCGTCGTGAAGTTGTTTTTCTGTATGACAACATGGAATGCATGGTGCACTATTGCTGGCGGTCATCTGTGAAAGGAGATGAGTGATGTTATGGGGCATTGGCCCCCACAGGGCAACACTAGCTCAATCAGTGGATCCCTAAACACTGCTGCTGACGTGGGAGTACAGAATAGGTACAAGGAGAAGGTGGGAAATGCAAAAAGGAAGCCACAGACCTCAGCCACCTGTAGTTACAGCAGAGTCACAAGTCTACAATGTTAAAGGGAGTCCCCAACATCCCCTAGTTGTTGCCAACACTTCTGATGCCACTGCTACCGGTCCCCCTTTGGAATACCCAGCGTGCGCCCCGTACGGAACTAGAAGCAGAAACAGAGGATCTTCTGGAACCTGCATAAGGAAGGGCCCACGTCCAAAGCTCCACTTTGAAGCTGGAGATCTCGACAAAAGCCCCTTTGGGAGTCATGGAGATAGAAGAACTGTAAAGGTGTTTCCATCAGTCCCCCACCTGCACCAACGGACCCTTCAGGTTACCGTGACAGACCAACTTTCCACCTTTGTTCCCATCACCTCACTCCATTTTTGCTGCTACTGAGTCACTAAATCATGAAAAAGCACCCAAGATTTGTTCTATTACCCTAACTTCTACTCATCAAAGCTTTTCCTAGCCCTAGAGATTAGAAGAGTCTAACCTCATCGGTCTGATATAGGGACTGAAAACTGCTACTCATTACCAAAGAAGTGTCAACAAAAGCTGGAGATAAATTTCTCCTCATTCCTTAGGAAAATTAGAAGAGTAATGTGGTCTAGAAAAATAGAGACTAGTTATGAGATGTGACCATAATTCTTTGTTTTTAAGCCAATGATAGATTAACTTGCCTTCTGAATTAAAAAAGAACAAAAGCAATGATTGGCTACTTTGGTAGTTAAAATTTATGGGATGAATTTTGAAAATAAATACTCTGATCTTAGAGCAGATTTATGCTCAGCTTGCTTTCATGAGCAGCATAAGGTCAATTGGATATTTTCCGCATCCGTTTCAGACCGTGGAAAAGAAGCTGTTCATCCATGACCTCAACATTCTAGAAGAAATACAGATAAGTTGGACCATGCCCAGAAAAGTAGGTACAGGATGACATGGAAAACTGATACATTTGAGGTGGAATACTGAAGGACCCAGGAATGTCTGGTCTATAAAAGACTGAGGAAATTAAGCAATCGGTGGCTATTTTCAAATGTCCAAAAAATTATGTGAGAGAGACTAGACTTGTTCCGTGTGGCTCCAGGGGTTACAATGTCACTATAAGGAAACTGTCGGTCATGTTCAAAGATGAGATGTCATGCGTTCCCAGTCCCTGGAGTGTTTGAGCGAAGGTTGGCCCGACTCACGGAGCTGCTAAGAAAGAGGCTGTAGCAGCTGCTAGGTGACCAGATGGTGGCATGTCCGGTTTCTTTCAGCTCTTACAGTCTGAGACTCTGTGAGTCAACTAACCTCTCATTCTCAGCGGCTGTCCCTCCAGGTCAGGGTTTAGGCACGTTGACACATTACATTGGCGTTTCCCGGGCTGTATCTGTTCTGTGGATAAATAGAGCATTTCAGTCTTCAGTGGGATCAGCTCAAAACAATTCAGAATACAAAGAATTTAACCAGTCATCTCTTAGGGCCATTTTTGGGGGTCATTGTTACTGTTGATTATTAACATTTACAAGACACATCCTAGATTTTAGGGTAGGGTTGCTTGGGGTTTCACTACCAACCTGAGGTTCAGTTCTGTGAAATGCAGCTAAAAGCAGGAGAGCATCTAAAACCATCTCCAAAAAGTCCAGACCACCGCCCCACCCCCCAGAAAGCTCAAATCTCATATCTCCTGATAGAAAATGAAAGGCTAATGTCATGGCCATGAAAGAAATGTTTTATGCAAATCAATAAATACTTAAGTGACCATTTGGGGAAATGGCCAGAAAAGGTCACAGAGAAAGCATGTGGGACTGGTAGGAGGAAATGGCAGGCGTTGGACTGTGGGATGGGGGTAAGGGGCGGGGCAGGAATGGAGGAGTGGTGCTTCAAAAACACGTGTTCACACGAAAGACGAGGCAAAGGAGCAAGTCATCCCGATGCGCACAGATGGAGGAGAAGCAGGCACGCTATGAGTGAGCTGGCGCACGCTGAGGTGGACCGACCATGACCCGTGTTTTGGGCTGCCTTTCTCAGTGTGCCTACGTGGCCAGATTTGTTCTTGTGGAGACGAGCGAGTCCCTGCACCAACGTGTGGTTTAGAGTGACATGCCACCTGACGCTGTACTGCACAGTCATGGGCTCTCCTCTGGGCTTGGATTTGGGGAGTCCTTTTTTATGGCACTAATAAAAATAAGAATATTGAGATGGACTTCTAATAGGACTTGGGGCCTAGAGGACCAACTTGGAGGATGGAAAACAAGCCCAAGAAAACTCAGGTGAAAGAAATTCAGACAGCATGTAAGTGGGAAGTATTAAATGAGAAACCAGGGCCAGGCGAGGTATTTCACGCCTGTAATCCTAGCACTCTGGGAGGCCAAAGCAGAAGGATTAATTGAGGCTGAAAGTTTGAGACCAACTTGAGCAAGAGTGTGAAGGCATCTCTACAAAAAAATAGAAAAATTAGTCAGGTGTGGTGGACTTGTAGTCCCAGCTACTAGGGAGGCTGAGGCAGGAGGATTGCTTGAGCCCAGGAGTTCAAGGTTGCAGTGAGTTATAATGACACCACTGCACTTCAGCCTAGGTGACAAAGCAAGACCTCTGTTTAAAAAAAAAGCTTTAGTGCTTTGAGCCACTGAGATTTTGGTGTTGTTTGTTATTCAGCATAACGTAGCCCATCCTGACTGATACCTAGCCAATCAACTGGGAGGGCAGAATAAAGACATGCACAGACATGCAAATGCTCAAAAAATTCAGAAAGCTACTGAAAAGTGTGTTCCACCAAGATGAGAGAGTAAATTGTAAATTGAGAAGGAGGAAGACATGGGATCTGAGAAGCAGGGGCCAACACAGGAGACAGACAAGAAGGATTCTTAAGGTGACGGTGAAGGGTAATCCCAGGACAATAGCAGTGCTCCGGGACTGGGGAACCACCAGGCTAGCCTGAAGGAGAGAAGTCCAGGAGGAATATCCCAGGGAAAACAATAAAACTAGGAAAATACCTGATGTCAGACCTGATGTCCTGAAAAATTCAGGAATACTAGTTAAATATACTATTTAGAAATATTGAGGTTAATATCATTAGAAACTGCCAAAAAAAGAGCAGTCCTTGCCCCAGCTCTCTCTACCCTTAACTCTCTCCCAGGCATTTGTCTTGGGCCAGAGTTCTGCTGTTTTTCTGCTTATATTCCCATTAGCACTGTGTATATTAATAGATTTGTATCTTTTCTCTGTCCCCTCCCTTCCTCAGTACACTTGCATTTATTATTTTTTTAATTCTTTGCCAGTTTGGGTGGTAATGAATGGTATCTTGTTGCATTTCTTTGCTTATTAATGAGTTTGATTTTTTTTGACTTTTGTGGTTTTTTTTTTCTTTTTGGCTCTTGAATCCAGTTTGGCAAAGTGTTAATAGTATCTCATTGTGTTTCCTTGATTATTAGAAAGACTGAACTTTTTTTATATCTTTTTTCGTCCAGTTGGGCAATCATCTGATATCAACTTTGCTCCTGTTTTCCTTTGGGGTCATCATCTTTTTCTTATTGAATTATAAGAGTTTGCTTTATAAAAGCTTATTAAGTAATTTTGGGGCATTAAATATGTTGCAAGTGTTTTCCCTACTTTGACATTTGTCTTTTAACATTAAGGTGTATTTTCTATATAGGAATTAAAAATTTTTTATCAATTCAATAGAATATTAAGGAACCTTTAATTTTATGCAGTCAAATCTGTCAGCCTTTTCTTTATGGGGTCTTTTGTGTCACGTTTAGTTTGTAAAATCATTGACAAACCAAAAAGCATTGTGTTGTGTTTAGATTTCAAGAAAAAGTGCCAGGAAGTACTTTACTTTTTCTTTTAAAATCTCTTCTAAATTTCTTTTTAAATTTTCTTTTTAATTGCACTAGAAAGCAATCTTAGCACCACACTCGCATATCCAGCATTTTAGTCTTTGAATGCCAATCATTTTTTAGAATGCATATTTTGATTACTGCTAATTAGTTGTTTCATCAACTAATATACATTTTTAAAATATTCATTAATTTTCACTTTAACCATTGGATGTGATGTAATTTATATAATATTCAACCCTAAAGCAAAAAGGCCTTAATGTGGACAACAGGAGTAAATGATCCACTTCTGTCTTCATAGATGAGTGCAATAAAGGCAACCACCCAAAACTGTACTGGCTTTGAGGTTTTTCTTTAACCTTACAAACCCATTAATTAACAAGCATAAGAGCTCGTTAATTCAAAAGCTAAATTTAGGTAAATGTTTTGCTTCCACATTAGGAAGGACTTCCCCCAGACCTCATTGAAACAGTTCTTGATTTCCCTATATCTTTTCTCAGATTGCCTCACTTCTCTTATTTTCTCATCTAAATTGTGTGACTTTGGCAATGATTCACTCCAGACAACTTGCTTGTACAAAGAGAAAACATTAGCCTATGCCTAATGTTGAAATCACAGGACAGCAAGAATCGAAGAAAAGAGAAAGAAGAAGTGCAAAGCAGTCGGTTGTTTTGTTTCTACAGACCCAGCCACATATATTGTTACTTCTCCCTCCTCTCATTCCCCTGGGTTCCTCTCCAGAACCAAGAACCACCCACCTTTGTGACATCCCCTCTGTTGCTAAGCAACAGGCACCAGAAAGGGGTTCCACTCACCCCCATGAGCCCTTGAGGGAAGCCTTGGACCAAGGAGCTCCAGGAAGGAAGCTGTAGTGCTGCAGAGGGAAGGAGTGGAGAAAGTAGGTCTCGGAGATGCTGCGGCTTGTCGTGGAGTCGGCCAAGATTGACCCGCCCCTAACCCCCCCACCCAGATGCTGCGTGTCTGTCAACTTCAGAGGTGAGAGCCAGGGTCCGAATGGGATTGAGAAGCCCCAAGAAGCAAGACACATTCAGTGCAGAAATAGGTTGACAGCCCCCTACCATGTAAAAAATGCCTTGTGCGACACAAGATGAAGTAGACTCTGTCTGGTTCTTTCAAAACTTCTCAGAACTTATTGCTATTATTTCTATTATGAGTAAAGAGTGAAATTCCTTCCATTTTTTTTCTGCTTGTTGAACATGACAACCCTCAGAGATTGGACATTTGGGACTCCAGGCTCACAAGGTGATATATACTCATGTCCCCTGGCAGGTTTAAAGAGTGCACTGAGAGTTCAGTGTGTGTCTGCCCTGATTGACTGATTTTACGGTTAGCCAGGCAGGAGACTGGCAGGTGCTCCCCTGACTCTGAGCCATCTTCCCCATCACCTCAGGGGCACCATCTTTCTCCTTCTAGAAATATCTCTTACAAAGATGCCTAAAACCCAGAACTCTGGGTTTACCCACAAATTCTTATGATTACATGTTTATGTTTGATATTTTTTATTCCTTTTGTCCCTGTTCTTCCCAGCCTCTTCTTCCATATACCATGCACTAACCTGCACCCCTTCTCACCACCCACAAGCACACACTAACACACACACACACACTCTTACATTCTGTCTCTGGGAAGAAACTCAAAGTAATTGAACAATTGAGAAACTCTTTAATATTTCTGGGGGGAGTGGTTGTAGTGGATAGAGAGCTTTCAACCTATTATAGATGTTTTGGGATGTCTTAGTGTACACTAGGCTTTGCTCTGGTAATACATAAACCCTAAATTTCAGTGGCTTAACAATAAAAGTTTACCTCTTGCTCACACCAAGTCCTGTGTGGATGGTGCCGGTCAGACAGCTCACCTCGGTGGCTCCTCTAAATAGTAGTGTAGGGACCAGCTGCTTGCCCCTTGTGACTGTGGAGTCACCCTGGCACCACCCTGCCAGCAGGCCATGAGTATGGTGTCTACGGGGAGAGGGTAGAAGGAAGTTAGAGAGTCTCACAGAGATTTTAGAAGCCAAACCTGGCAGTGGCAAACATCACTCCCATATCCCACGGCCCCACTTGTCTGTAAGATCCTGGGAATATGTAGCTAGGAAGAAGATGAAATGAACACATAGCATTATCTGTTACATGGGGTGTTAAAAAGTGAGAAATTCTGAAACTCCTTGAGACAGAAAGAAACAACTGAAGCCAGGTGCAGTGGCTTGCACCTATAATCCACCTACTGGGGAGGCTGAGGTGGGAGGATTGTTTGAGGTCAAGAGTTCAAGACTGCCCTAGGCAACAGAGCAAGACCTTCTCTCTTAGAAAAAAAATTTGGTGCCATATCATACCTGTTAATGTAGACGTGGGGTTTTCTTAGAGTGTTCTACCTCTATTTATTCTACTTAAACCCAGACATTAAAATATTTCCTACCACCAATGCCAGCCCTTTGGTTTCTTTGCAGATATCGAGAAGAGAACTCATGTGGTGGAAGGAAATGACCCCATATGGAATGAGGTAGACATCAGGGCAAGCCCAGAGGAGGAAATGACAACTCCAATATCAAGGGGGCAGACGTGGAGTTCAGGCAGGTGCTAAGAGGTCTAGGGAACAGAGAGGGAGCCTCACAAGCTTTCCTCAAGGCTTGGGAGTAGTATCTTAGCCTGGGAGTAGTAGCCTCCAATCCAACAAGGCTACAAAGGCCCCATCTGCCCAAAGCTATTCTTGGCCCTTCTCTCCCTCTAGGGACGGCCAATGCATGTCCCAGCAACTAGTCCAGCTGGGCCATCCTGATGTTCCTAGAAGCTCAAAGCATAGAAAAGTCTCCCTGTGCAGGATCCTCTCTCCTCTTCCATCCATCCGTACTGCCCTACCCCTACTCCCAGCCACCAAACCCCTTAACTCCTAACATGCCCATGATACTGCAGTTTAAGATGCAAAAGTTCAGGTAGGATGCCCCACACCTTAGTGAAAGGTAGCAAACACCATCTCCTTAGGAAATTAGACATGAGGGAGGTTCCTCAGTTTTAGAGAAACACAGCGCCAGTCCATTACCCACATTTTTCCTCGTTTCCTAGAAGGATGGGATGGGAAGGACAGAGGAAGGATACTGACCTCTCTGTGCCCCCCCACAGACCCTAATCTGGCACCTCTGGAAGCGCCCCCTGGAAAATAACTCCTTCCTGCAAGTCACCCTTCAGGACATGGGCTCAAAACAGAAAGAAAGGTGAGGCAGAGACAGGCAGGAGGAGCCTAACTCCCTGCGACCAAAGCAACGGCAGGTGATGTAATTCTTGTCTCTAATCTATAAGTCAGTCGGATGCAAGGACCAGAATTCGCTCCAGTCAGCTGAAGAGAGAAAAATGGGCAGATACTGGAAGGGTACCAGGCTGAGAATACAAATTAGCTAGGGTTATGAACTTGGAACCCAGCAGCACAGATCTCGAATCTCTGCTTCTCTTCCCAAGCCTGCCTTCTCATCACAGCCTCATTCTAGTGCCCAAGTGAGACCAACACCTGGCTGAGACTGAAGCTGTGGCATGACGGGTCAAAATTCCTAGGACGGAGAAACTGATTGGCTCAGCTTCGGCCAGGTGTACACCCCCTGGCCCAATCAGCTGTTACTTGCCCTGGGAATCCCAAGCCAATTCCCAGGATCAAGAGCCATGCGCCCTCTGGTGTGTGCTCCACTTCATTGTGTTCTTCTCCAGCTCGCATCAGCAGCATGGCCTCTGGCAGAAAAACCATCTCTAGCTAAAACCATGCCTGGGACAGAGGAGGACACCCTTTCCCCTGGCTCAGGATCTCACACCTGCTCCTCCTCTCCTCAGGTTCATTGGCCTGGCCACAGTAGTGCTCAAGCCGTTGGTGAAGCATCCGAGTAAGGTCCATTTTGTGAAGGACTTGACCCTGCTCAACCATTCCATGAGTCAAACAGACGTGAGTCAGGCTCGGGAAGGCCTAGGCAGGGCAGCTGGAGGAATGGGGACAGGTGGTGATGTGCTCCACCTTGGGGGGCCTCATCACACTGCCATCGTCTTCTTATTTCCCCTCCTGCCATCCATCTGCCCTCCCCCACTTCCACCCATCTATTTAGATGGATCATTTGGCCTTCCACTGGGAGTCAGCCATTGTACAAGGCACTGGGAGACAGAACTGATTGAAGCCCACAGTCTGTTAGAGTAGGTGCCACTCACAGTGACAAGCACTCCAGCACACATTGGGCAAGGTTCAGTAAAGCTAAGCCGCCAAGGTCAGGAGAGAGTCAAGTGTCTGCTTGGGAGGAAATGGACAGCTTTACAGAGGGAGTAATGTTTAAGATGTATGGAAATATATGAAGACCAACCAAATGAGAACAAGCAAAGGCTATGTATTCGGAGCTCACCTTAGCTAGAGGTTCGGCCACCAGCACTTGTACTTTGGCAGAGACACGGAGGCAGGCGAGGGCCTGGGAAAGCCTCATAGTGGACAGAAGGGAAGTTGACCAGGGGAAGCCAAAGGTGGGCTACTAGAAATGGGGCTTCTTGTGTGATTGGTTAGTGGGAATGTTTGGCCCTCTCTGGTTGGTCTTAAGTTGGAAGAGGAGACAAACACCATGGCAGCCGTCAGTCATTAATCAATCCTTGCCATTTGGGGCAAATTTGGGGCAAATCCAGGTTTGGCTTCCTGGATTGTTGCTAGAGATAGCAGTCTGACTCCCTACAAGAGGAAAGGTGGACTGCCTGCACTCCTGGCCCATGGTAGGGCGTAAAGGCAGAGGTGGAACAGCTGAGGCTGGGCAGCCAGCCAGGGCAGAGATGAAGGGCCTTGTGGTCAATTCTGGTGATTTGTGACTTTACTCTGATCATTTAGGACACGCAGGGGTTGTTTAGGGGGCAAGACTGGTGATATCTGGAGGCTGGATAGAAAGCAGGAGAGGCCGGGCGTGGTGGCTCACGCCTGTAATCCTAGTACTCTGGGAGGCCGAGGCAAGTGGATTGCTCAAGGTCAGGAGTTTGAAACCAGCCTGAGCAAGAGTGAGACTCCATCTCTACTAAAAATAGAAAGAAATTAATTGACCAACTAAAACTATATAGAAAAAATTAGCCGGGCATGGTGGCACATGCCTGTAGTCCCAGCTACTCGGGAGGCTGAGGCAGAAGGATTGCTTGAGCCTAGGAGTTTGAGGTTGCTGTGAGCTAGGCTGATGCCACGGCACTTTAGCCCGGGCAACTAAGTGAGACTTTGTCTCAACAAAAAAAAAAGAAAGAAAGAAAGAAAGAAAGCAGGAGAGCTTGGAGGCAGGAGGTCAGTGAGGAGGCGTGTGCAGTAGTGCCCACATGAGCTCTGAGATGACGGGCTAGGGGAAAAGCTGTTAGCATCCATGGTTCTGAAGTTGTCCCAAGTCACCTCTCCCTTTCCTCCTCATTCTCCTGCATCCTCTTCTGCCACCATCACCATCATGTGGCTCCTTATCCTCCAAATCCCCTTCACTGTCACCCATTGCTCTCACCTCACCAGCGTATAACCTCCCTCCACCCAGACTGCACAGGTGCCTGTGGCGTGGCCCCCTACCATGGCCAGTGTCACTTCCCCCAGGAGGACGGGGCATAAACCCAACCAGGCTGCACAGGGTTTGGGTGCTATGACTTGGCTGAGGATCACAGGGTCTGGCTTACAGCTCCCCCGCCTTTGCCTTGCAGTGTACTATCACCCTACAGGTAGCCCACATGACCAACCAAGACATTGAGAAGACAGGTATGTCCTTCCCTCGGGCTTACCCCTGCCCTCCTCCAAGCAGAGCTGGATGGGTTCTTGGGGATCTTTGAGACCCAGCCCTTGAGGCCTACAGAAGGAATGTGACCAGGTTAGGATTCCTGGAAGCTACAGGGGGCTAGAGACCAGATCTGCAGACATCTGACTGAGGCCACCCCAATATCACCTCTAGACATAAGACCCATATGGTCCACTCATCACCTCTAGACATAAGACCCATATGATATAAGACATAAGCCTCCAATGGGCTGCAAAGGGAGACAGGGATGGTCATTTTCAAGAGCCCTAATGTGTAGAGAGTGCGGTCCAGGGGTTCATAGTTACTGAGGGTGGGAGGGGCCCATGGGACATCCTGGCGAAGACATGTGCTGCTATCGGGGCCTCTTGGGGTGCTTTTAGCCAGGGGCTGGGTATTGGGGAAAGAACGATGAAATGGGGGAAATGCCCCCAAACCTCTTGAGCCCTGGGGCTCTGAGCTCACCCGGACTATGTTTCCCTGTGAATGAAGACCGCCTGGGCATAACGACAAAGGAGACAGCCAAGCAGAAAGTGCCGCTTCCCAGCTCTCCCATGCAGAGGGCTCTGTGCTCAAAGCCTCAGCACTTTCAGGTGAGTACTCTTCAGGCTGAAAGTCCATGTGACCCACCTGACACCCTTGCTGTGTTCCCAGGCCATCTCCTTCTCTCGGCAAGTCCTGGTAGAAGGGCAGAGCTTCAGACCCAGCTCCAGGTCCTCAGAACCTCACTGCATCCCCTGCTCCTCCAGGGGCCATTCTGGGGAACTTCTGCCTGTGGCTGAAGCGAGGTGCAGCTCCAGCTCCTGCGGCTGTGCATCGCAGGCCCTGGTAGATGCCAAGGGGGCAGTGCCAGAGGCAAGGATCCCACCCTTACAGAGTCCTTAGATTGTTGGCAAAACAAGGCACGGCACACGCAAAGTTAAATTAACCATACAGGAGAGGCTGAGAAGTGTATGGGGGACCTGTGGGAAGGTCCGCGGTTCAGTGTGAATTTGGGAACCCCCATTCCATGGCTTACCAGCTTCCCTCTGCTCTCTAGCTTTGGTCCTGACGTTTCCGCCATGCTTTTGTATGCTTCCCAGCCTGCTGCTTGCCCAGGAGGCTAGGGCGTCTCCTTGACTGCCCTCTTCGTGTATCTTAGCTGGATGCCAAGTCCTAGCTCTTAATGTCGCCACTGCCCCCACCTCTCCCTTGCCACTTCCGCTCTCTGGCCCAAACCACCACCATTGCTTCCCTGGATCATATCAATAGCCTCCTCCTGAACTCCTGGCCTCCAGCTCTCTCCTTCCATTCTTCAGCCAAAGAGGTCATTCTCATTATGCCACGCGCTCGCTTAAAAAGCCCCAGTGTCCGTGGGACAAGACCCAGCTCCTTACAATGGCTGGCTGGGCCCTTGACAACCTGACCTGCCTCTCCAAGTCCACCTCTTCCTTTCTTTCTTCCATGGGTTCACTCTCTATCCACAATGGCTACAGTGTTTCTTATCAGACATTTGTTCTTGAGGGAAGAGTCCCTGCTGGAGAAGTGGGGCCAAGGTGTTCTCCCTGCAGGTTCGAGTGAGGGTGTTTGAAGGCCGACAGCTCATGGGCAACAACATCAAGCCGGTGGTGAAGCTGTCCATTGGAGGCCAGCAGCAGCAGACCCGGATCAAGATGGGAAACAACCCTTTCTTCAATGAGGTGGGCGAAATGGGCACAGCGGGCAAGTGGGCCCACCGGGGGCTGGGCATCTCCTGCCAGCAGCCAGCAAGCTTGCATCTTCACTTATGTGTCTTCGCTTGTGTGCTCCACAAGCACTTACTGAGCACCTACTGAGAGTCAAGCACTGTGCCTGGCACTGGGAATGCAGATGGGATCATTCAGAGCCCTGCATTTGAGGAGCTGGGGGTCTGGTAGGGACACAGCACGTGAACGCATAAGCAGTTACAACGGGGCAGACTGGGGTGGACAGAGGTCTGGGAGCACTGTTAATGGAGCCATGAAAGCAGGCCCAGAACACCTACATCCCATCACTGCTGAAGCCTCAAATTGTAGCATCGTGTCTGGAACACAGTAGGTGCTCCAAGTACTTGATGAATTAATTGGTACATAGATGAACAAATAAAAGATGAGCACAGTGGCAGCTGGGAGGAGTGAGTAATGAGGCTGGGGGTGGGGAGAGGATTCAGAAAAACTCCAGAAACCTTGAAGGAAGAGTTTACCAGGGAAAGATGGCAGGATGGGAAAAAATAATTCAGGAAAAAGGTACAGTCTTTTCAAAGTGAGAAGTAGCATGACTGGATGGCAGGACTATAAATATGGGTGTGGCTGGAGGGGACTGGCTGGAGGTGAGCCTACAATATGGGCTGGGGTCTCACCATGGATGTCACTTGGGAGCCATGGAGGACTTCAGCAGGAAAGTGATAAGACTAGGTTCGCATTTGGGAAAGGAGGTTCTGGCTGCCTTAGGGAGTAGGTGTGGAATGGACTGGTAGAGTAATCTAGAAGAAGGTGCATACTCAAATCTCCATCCGGGGCAGCTAGCTGTGCCTTGGACTGCTAGGTTCTCCAGGGATTGCTTACCCCTGCCCTTTCTGGACAAAAAAGCTCTCCAGGAATCTTGGAGTCCCCTGAGAGTGATAGTATAGGTTGAGTATCCCTTATCCAAAATGCCTGGGACCAGAAATGTTTCAGATTTTGAAGTATTTGCATTATATCGATTGGCAACCCTAATCTAAAAGTCTGAAATCCAAAATGCTCCAATGAGCATTTCCTTTGAGCATCATGTCAGCACTCAAAGACTTTCAGATTTTGGAGCATTTCAGATTTCAGATGTTCAGTTTAGGGATTCTCAACCTGTACTCATAAAGTCATTGAAGTGGGCAAAGAAGCACATTATTCTGAGCCTTCAGGTCTAATGAGTCTCTGGATGAAGTAGTAGAAGAGACATCACCTCCTCCTACCCCAATTTTCTCTGCCTCAGCTCTTCTTCCAGAATTTTTATGAGATTCCTGCGAAGTTCTTCGATGATATCATCTTAATCCAGGTGAGGGGCCAAACTGGTCCCCAGCATGATGGGCCCATTTTCTTGTCCCTCCCCAATACTGGGAAGCACTTCAGCCCCTAGTCCTCAGCCTCAGAGCCAGGGTCACCCCAGATTGTCTTTATGACCCCAAAGCAGCATCTCCACCTCTTTCTTCACCCCCTGGTACCCCAGATTCTTCATTTATTCAACAAACATTATGGATTGAAAACTGCCAGGCCCTAAGCAAGGCACTGAAGTGAGCACGGTAGCCCTTCCTACATGCCAGGATTCTCCTGCCACCAAAGGCCCCTCAGAGTAAATACTCCATTCCCTGGCCAGAGGGAGCCCAGTAACAACAGTGAACATGTGTTTATCAAGTGCCTGCTATGTGCCCAGCACAGGGCTAAAGAGAACAAGGAGGCCTCTTCCGTTGAAGAATTTACATGTTCTTGGGAACATAGGTACAGAGGAAACCACCAGAACATGTAACGGATAAAGTCGAGTACAGCACCTTGCTTTGTGTTGACTCCAGAGAGGGGCAAGTGAATTGGCCTCTCTGATCAATTTCCTCACTAGTAAAATAGAACTAAAAATCTAAACCTCACAGGGTTCTTCTCAGAATTAAATGAGAAAACCTGTGTGCAAGTGTCAGCCATTAGGAAGCATTTAAGAAATTCTAGAGGATCCTGGATGTGTCCTTACTAGTCATCCTGTGGGGGGTGAGGGAAACTGGGATTGTGAATAATTAAGATGTTTCTGGAAACTCCCTTCTAGGTGGTGAACTCCGCAGTGATGAGACACAAAGCAGAGATTGGGAGATTCCAAGTGAGCACTGTATAAGGGAGCAGGTTTGGTGAAACAGTTATAGAGACCCACGCTGGGCTCCATGCCCAAGTCTAGAGGAAAGACTTGGATTTTCAAAGATCTAGACTTGGATCCACCTACCAACTGAGGGATTTAAACAAGTTACTCTGAGCCTCTACTTCCTCATCTGTAAAATGGGGATAATAATATACCCAACCCACAGGGTCATTGTGAGAATTAAAGTATGTTAACATTTATGAAAGTGCTGGGTGCCCTATTGAATACCCCACATCCATAATACTGTGGACACAGTTCAAATCTTTGCCTCCAGGAAATGGAAGCAGAGCATCCAAAAAGGCCAACCTAAGTATTAGAGAAAACCAGAGAAAGATTATTTCCTGTGAAGACAGAGTTAAAAGATGTGATTTGGAAAGACACAGGCTGAGAGACGAGAGTTTATACAGTCATGATGGGCTAAACTAAGATTCTCCAAATCCAGGAAGGTCAGTTAAAGGTAGGTTGCCAGATTAAATACAGGATTCCTAGTTATCTTTGAAACTTAAACAAAAAATACTTTTAATATATAAGCATGTCCCAAATATTGCATGGCTCTTCACCAAATATTGCAGGGACATAAGAATGCTAACAAAGTGGTTGTTTATCAAAAATTCAAATTTAAGTGGGCATCCTGGTTTTTTTAATCTACTAAATCTGGCAACCTTAGGAAAGAAGCACCACCCTGGGCAAAGGCAAAGTTAGGACAAATCCAAGGCAGGTTTTTTTCTCACTACTTACTGTAATCACATGAAGAGTCATGATCTGCCCTTACCCCATTTCACTCACAGAAGGGTTCACTTTGCCTGCCTGCAGTGGAAAGCCAAACACCGAAGCAACCGGTACTTGCAGAGAGTCAGACTCAAATCTGTCTCCTGGAGTTGGGGGTTGGGGCAGGTTTTATAGTTAGAGGGTAATGAGGTGTGATCTGATTGGATCGTTTGTTGGGGTGATGCCAAGGTTGAATCTGATTGGATCCTGGATCCTGCCTTGCAGTGTCTGGTTCTTAATTCAGTCCCTGCTCCTCAGTCTGAGCACTTAGGTTCTGCCCATGATTCCACACTTGGTTCATCCGGGCAAGCTTAGAAGGTTAGAGGGATGTTCAACCTGGGAGGGGTCTGTTGGCAACTGGAAAACTCACAACTTTGTTACATAAAAGTTGAACCAGATTGGTCTGATGTGGTTACAGAAGCAGTCCAGGTTTAGAAATTAAGATCTAAAGAGGTTAAGTGGACATTATGGCATATGTCAGCTACTAGGGGAGGCTAAGAAGGGAGGATCACTTGAGCCAGGAGTTTGAGTCCAGCCTGGGTAACATAGAGAGACCCTGTCTCTAGAGAAGAAAAGAAAAGATTCTAGAGAGGTTAGATGATAGGAGGTAAAAAAATGTTGTGCTTTTGACAAAGGCCACTGCACAATTTCCAGACAATGACCAAAAACAAACTGTTGAATAAGTTGTAGAAGTCAGAGAAAACCTGAGCTTTGCTAAACTAATTTTTAAAATATTAGGCATAATATTATTTTTTATTTTGGAAAATTCCAAACATACACAAAATTGGAGAAAATAGTATCATGAGCTTCCACATAACTCATCACTCAACTTCATCAATTCATGGTTAATCATGTTTTACCTACACTCAGCCTCCTTCCCCTTCTCCACTGGATTATTTTGCATCAAATCTCAGGCATCATATCACTTTATCTTTAAATATTTCACTACATATCTCTAAAATGTAAAGATTTTTATTAAGCATAACCACAATACAATTACCACATCTAAAAACCTTTATAATTCCTGGATAGCATTAAATATCTAGTCAGCATTCAGATTCCTCTAATTGTCTTGCAAATTTCTTTTAGTTTGTTCAAATGACGATGGAAACCAGGCTCATTTATTGTAGTTGATTAATATGCATTTTAAGTCTTTTTTATTCTGTTGATCCTCTCTGCCTTTTTTTTTTTTTAACTTACAGTTTATTTGTTAATAAACAAATAGGAAACTGGCTAGTTGGACCTGTATAGCATTTTCCCCAGTCTGGATTTTGCTGATTTCATCTCCAGGGGATCATTTTGCATGCCCCTCTCCCTTTTTCCTATCTAGAGCCTAGGTCAGACTTGGGTCAATTATTTGGCAAAGTGACTTTAGCAGTAGGCACAGAATGCATGTTGGGCTCCCTTTTTATGTTGTTAACAGCTATTGATGGCCACTACCTAGATCAGTTGCTTCATTAGGGTTGTCTGAGATTTTATTCTGCATTGTTTTTTTACAGCTTTATTGAGGTACAATTGACATACAATGAATTGCACACATTTAAAATATACAATTTGATGCATTTAAAAATATGTACACATTCATGAAAACAACATCACAATCAAGATAATGAATATATCTATCACATCTGTCACTCCCAAATGTTGCCTTGTGCCCTTGGTAATCCCTCTCTCACATTCCCATCCAGCCCCCTCCCAGGCACCCACCGATCTGATTTCTTTTTCTATAGATTAGCTTGCATTTCATAGAGTTTCATATAAATGGAATCATACAGTATGTGCCCTTTTTTGTCTGGCTTCTTTCATTCAGCATAATTATTCTAAGACTCATCTATGTTGCTTTGTGTATCAGTAGTTCATTCCCTTTTATTGCCAGGTGCTATTCCATTGCATGGATGCACCACAGTTGGCTTCTGCATCCCTTGCTGATGGACATTTAGATAGTGTCCAGTTTTTGTCTGTTACAATGAAGCTGTTTAAACATTTATGTCCAAATCTTAGTGTGCACATATGCTTTGATTTTTCTTGGCTAAACATGTAGAAGCAGAATGACTAAATTGTGTGGTAGGTCTATGTTTAACCTTTTAAAGAAAATTCCTAACAGTTTTTCCCAAAAAATCCTAAACAGGTACCATTTTTCTATGCCCACCAGCAGTGTACTAGAGTTTCCGTTGCTCCACAGTCTCAACAACACTTGAGATAGTCCTTCTTTTTTATTTTAGCCATTCTAAAGGTGTGTGGTGGTATCTCGTTATGATTTTAATTTACACTTCCCTGATGACTGATGATGTTGAGTATCTTATCATGTGCTTGTCATCTATGTCTTCTTTGGTGAAGTGTCTGTTCAAATCTTTTGCTCGTTTTCATTGGGTTGTTTTCTAACTATTGGTATATGATTTGCCAATATTTTCTCCTGGTATATGACTGCCCTTTCATTTTCTTAACAGTGTCTTTCAAAGAGCAGATGTTTTTCATTTTGATGAAGTGCAATTTATCAAGCTTTTCTATTTAGGACTGTACTTTTGTTGTATCTAAGAAGTCTTTTCCTACCTAACCCAAAGGGGTGACTGAGTTTTAGAGTAGGCTTACATACAGAATGTTGGGATTGATCTATGGCACCTTCAGATGTGGGTTACAAGGGTCGCCAGAATGCTCTGTGGCGCCTTGCCCTGCACATATCACCTCCAATCCTGCACCACATTCCTCAGGCTTTCATCAGAAACCATCTCCCCGGGGAAAGGGAAAACCCGTGCTCTCTTTGCCAACTCCTATCTTGGCCGTGCTTTTCCCCCAGGATGGGCGACGCCCTCCCCTCACCCAGGGATAGGGAAGAGTCAAGGCTGTGTTGGCCAGGCGGGTGGTGCAGCATAGCATTAAGGATCTTTTCCATGAAGGCTTTCTCACGTCCTGGCTGTAAGATTTTGTGCACTTCTCTCAAACTCAGTATCCTCCTCTGCAGAGTGGAGGTGATAATGGACCTATCTTCCAGGTTGCTGTAAAGATTAAAAGAGTTAGAGCAGAGAACATGCTCAAGCACTGGTAGCTAGTGTTGTCACTGAGTTAGTTGGTATTACAAATCTTGGCTGGAGGCCCTAACTAATCCTCACCCAATTCTTGTCTTTTCAGACAGATATTGGATTTGTCTACCATTCTCCAGGTAGGTAACATTGTTGCAAACATATATGTCTTCTGAGAAAAATGTAGCCAAAGGTCAAAACACGTCAAAATCTCCATATGTTCAACATATTGGTGGGGGGAGTAGTAGCGGGTACAAATTATTTTCTGTACTCGATAAAATTTTACTGTATTTTATAGTATTTTATCTTACTTTATAACAATAGCATCTTTCTCTGAAAAACTCAGGGTATCCCTTTGGGTCAAATGCTACCCTTTTATTGCAAGCCTAGGTTGGATTTCTATTTTTTGAGGCCAGTACAGGGAGACTGAAGTTTCAGTGGAGGTTTCCACCACGATCTGGCCATAGCATACGTACAAGTTTGAGATTTGGATTCGGGTTGGGAAAGATGCTTGCCTCCATAGTGTCTGGTTCCAGACCAGGACCAGTAACAACAGTAGGTTCCCAGGATAGAAAAGGGGGTCCCTCTTTCCTAGAGGCCACAGTTGGCAGCTTTGGGGGTACACTCTCATTGCTTCGTGGTCGGAGTGACTCCCATTTTCCTTTGCGCTGGGTGGGAACTGGAATACATGAGACAGGAGACCTCCCTCTCCTCCTGAAACAAAGACTGGTGCGCTCTTCTCCCACCGCCCCCTGCCTCTCCAGATCACTCACTCCTGAGGAAATGGTTAGGCCTCTGCCAGCCAAATAAACCTGGCAGTGGTGTGACAGGCTACCTGAAAGTCACCATCTCTGTTCTCGGTGTGGGAGACCAGGCACCGGTGAGGCTGCCCCTCCCCAACACCCCAGTAATATTTCCTGCCCTGGCTGCTTCCTGGGGGCATCTGCCAGCTCTCAAACTGGCCACTGACCTTCACATCGCTCCTTTGTCTGCTGTGTCACTGCAGGGTTGTTCCACTCCCCCTGCAGCAAGTGGGAGCTTGGGGAAGCAAGATCTGGTGGACTTGGCTGTGACCTCCCACGGCCCTGACTTTATCAGCTCTCTGGTCTCTCCAGGTAGATCAAAAGCTGCCCTATAGGGCCGATGACACCGAAGTTCAGATCTTCAAGTCAACAGCACTTCCGATCCACATGGCTTATTTACAGTTCTTCATCTACTGCGCAGAGGACCTTCACTTCAGTTAGAGTCAGGGTGGCAGGGGAGGGAGTGGCACAGAGATTCCCTACACGGTGGCATCCTGCATCCTCAGGAAGCTTCCCCATTCCTTTTGACAATAACTAAAGATTTGGAGTGGGGTGGCAGGCTGAGACCCAAATCCACCAAGAATTGTTTTATGAGCGTCCCATGGACACCCTTTCAAATGAGCCCTAGGCTCCTGACCTGTCTTTGATGCCTTTTGTTGCCCAGATGCAGACTCAGGGTTCCCTATGGCCCCCACCCCCACCCCATGCCTTTATGTGGTTGGAGAAGGAACAGAGTGGTAACTTCAGACAGGTCTTCCCAGGGAGCACCAAACTAAATTATGGGGGAAGGTTTTTAAGTTCTGTCACCTCCCAACTTCCTCCTTCTGGAAAGAAAAATATGCTGCTGTCTCAGAAGTCTTTTAACTTGTTGATCACAGAGAAACATCAGTCAGTGATTCCTGTGTTGGAGGTGGAACTAATTGGGGAAAAGGTAAGTGTAGAAAGGGTCTGAGACCTAGAGAAATTGGCACCTAGAAAAACTAGCATGGAGGAAGAGAGTGGGCTTATGGGCAGGACCCCAGGAATTGTACCCCAGCTCATCCACTAAAGAGCAGTGTGACCTGGACCTGGAACTCTGTGGAGGTGGTGGCCATGTCTCCCCTCTGCATGCCAGAGCTGTGCCAGGGCCTTGTATGGAGAAGGTGCCCACTAAAAACCAAATACACATGCCAACAAACAAACAATATGAAAACTGTCACCACCCCCTAGGCCTCAGTTTCTTCATCTGTAAATTGAAAGTTTTGGGCAAGAGAGTTGCTGACATTCCATGAATCTCTAAGAATACAAATTAGAATTTTCCAAAGTGTGCTGATGGATGTTATGCATAAAAAGGGTCCTAATTTGGTGAATGCTAGGTTAAAGTTAAATATATTTTCTCAGAATTCACAAACCATCATTTTTCTATCACACTCTATCTCTTACTAACCAGTTATTAAATCCAGCCCATACACAAGGGGAGGGGAATTAATATCCACCTTTTGAAGGGGGAGTTAATTTGTGGGCATATTTAAAACTACCACATTGAGGCCAGGTGCGGTGGCTCATGCCTTTAATCCTAGCACTCTGGGAGGCCGAGGCGGGAGGATCATTTGAGCTCAGGAGTTCAAGACCCTGTCTCTACTAAAATAGAAAGAAATTAGATGGACAACTAAAAATATATAGAAAAAGTTAGCCAGCATGGTGGCGCATGCCTGTAGTCCCAGCTACTCGGGAGGCTGAGGCAGAAGGATCGCTTGAGCCCAGGAGTTTGAGGTTGCTGTGAGCTAGGCTGATGCCACAGCACTCTAGCCTGGGCAACAGAGTGAGACTCTGTCTCCAAAAAACAAACAAACAAAAAAAAAACTACCACATTGAGTATTGTTTTCCCAGTGAGTGGTTTGGGTACCCCTGGAGAGAGGTGAGATATTCTTGGCTGGTAAGTGATACAGATTTTTCAAAAATTTTGATATTTCTGTGTTTGTCTTAGTGTACCTT